>CAXITT010000115.1:208714-229351 GCA_964033795.1 Lymnaea stagnalis | reverse complement strand
TATATATATATATATATATTTAAAATTAAATTATGCATCTGTTTCAACTACTTTATTATTAAATGATGTGTTTAAAATAATAATGCGATCCAAATATGTGGACCGGCACAAAATTGCAAAAGGCTTCATATTATTAACTATTAATGTATAATTTATCTGTTCGAAGTAGTAAAATTAACACAAAACTTTGGTAGATTGAAATGTTTTATTGGAATTTCCAACTACGAGTGATATCTTTCATCAGATGAATTACAACTTTATGAACATATGTCGCCTATTTTTAAGCGCTTTGATCTACCAAAAAAAATTTTGTCCTGTAATCACCAGATTTGTTTTTAAAGTTAACGATTAAAAAAAGAAAAATGATTTCCCACAAATACTAAAAATAAACATGGAATTGGTTCAAAAATGGTTAAACTTGTTAAACTTGCTCCCCCGTGTAAATTATAAAGCAAATTAATTTGCCAAATGATGTTTACATATTCATTGATAACATGGGCAGCATAATGCCCAAGAAGCATGACCCCCCAAAATCGTGTGGGCATGGGCATCTGACCAGAGTTTCTCCTGTCTTGAAAGGCACTGGTTACGGGGGTGGGGGTGGGGGGTACATTAAACCAAATCATTATATATGTGCAAACCCTTACAAGGAGTGACCCCTTTTTAAAATGACACCGAAATGTCAATTAAACTTAATCTAAACATGCATGTATTCTAAAATCATAAAACATTGAACATGTTTATTAGTTACATTTTTAATTCTCATTAGCGAAACGAAATTTAAACGTAAAATTATCTTCGCACTGAGGCCCTTTGAGCTTTGGGTTTACTTTCCAGGGCATAATATATTTACATTTGCTTTTAAATTTTCACAGGAAATCGTGACTATTAAGACATTAACTGTACATTAAATTTTAATAGAAAAAAATCTTTAAACGGCAATTATTGGAAGTAATAATTTTAACAATAAGAAATTTAGAGCATTTAGAAAGTTACAGTATCAAAACGATAGTATGGCATGACAAAAGACTATCAGAGTTTTGATAATCTATATTCGCTTTTAGCTTGAAAGATATCCAATAAGGCTAGGGCTAAGGGCCATTTCCAGAAATGAATGTACCCAACTCTCGTTTCTGGGTTACTAGGATTCTCATGTTTTTGAATGTTTTCTCCCCCAGGCTGAAGACCCTAGCAACCCTTGCGCCGGTAAAGGTACGCATGCCGCCCTCGAAGGCACAAATTCCGCCAGAAGCGCAACACTTGTCAACGGAGTTTTGCTTCACACCTTTCTTATAGCAGCCATCGCCCTGCTGTATTAACTCGATATGTGCAACTTGTGTCTTTGCCGATAAATAAGCATCCCTTAATATTTTGTTTTCAAAATCCATTGTCAGCTTTGGACATACAACTATTGCCTACAACATCCTTAACCCATTAAATATCGTGGGAAAGATTCAATTTATATTATCTAATGGGCTAAGATCAAATTCATCGATATTCAACTCTATACTGCTGGTTGTTTTTTTCTGAGTGTGTATATTTCGATTTAGATTTTTGATCAACGTGTAAACTTATTAAATAAACAGTGCAACAAAATATGTCTGAAAAAAAAACAGAGCGATTCGGCTAATTATTCATATTATTTGAAATTGAAAAAAATAATATCTTAAGTATCCTTTGAGTATTCTTTTATTGGAAGTCTGAACCAAGAGCTTAAATAGGATCATTTAACTTGGATTAATGTAAATGATATTTAGGAGGATGTTATTTTAACAATCCAAAAATTGTCCAGGCCTGACAAGCTATAATAAAATTCACTGTCAATATTGGAAGTGATGATGGAAAAAAAAATCTCCCCAAAATATTTCTCCATATTTGGGGCTTTGAATGGAAGATTAAAAAAAAACACAAAAAACAAAACATCTCTGTCTTTTTATAAATGGGTAGAAAACTATACAACAGAGTAGAGGAGATGGACGAATAATTCCATGGATAATTGAAACGAAGGAACGTAAACTTAGAGCAATTCCAAAAAAGGACAAAACTTTCCATTAAAAAAATTATGTTGAAATGAAAAATAACAGAAGTTAATTGTTTAGTACGGTGTTATTTATCGCAAAAAGCTTAAAGTAATCTGTATATTTTTAAAAAAAAAAGGAAAAATGTGTAAGCTTTTTTTTCAACACCGTTAAGTGAGGTGATAATCACCAGAAATTTGAAAGAGCATACTTTTTAAAATAAAAAAAATATATATAATTTTCTTCTATTTAATATTATTATATATATATAAATATATATATATATATAAATATATATATATATCCCTTATTTATTATTAATATTTTATTTATATTTTTGCAAACGTTTGGTGAGGTCATTAGAATCAATTTTGAAAGAAACGTTGAACAAAGAAAGTCTAGGAATGTTTGTTCTGATGAAGCTCTAGTGCAAGCTGATAAAAGGACAAAAATATTTATCACAAAGCCGAATTTCGTATGGAACACCAATAGAAACAGATGAACTGTAAAATTTCAAAAGGCAGGCTCGGGCTAAAGCTGAGGTGATGTTAAAATCTCGTGTCACGTGCTTATGTGTGAGAAGTTGTGAAATAAACAAACTTAAAGAAGTCTGATTTTGAGTTGCTTTTTTTGTTGAAATTGTATAGTATTTTTGTGTTTGTAGTTTTCGATTCATTAAATTTTTAAGGTCTACTTGGCATGAATGTTAGGAAGAGAGGACATATTTACAAAAGGCTTTATATCTTTATTAATTTTTAGACCTCTGTTATCTTTTATCCTTACCACTCTCTTCATAATTACCACTCTCTTCATCCTTACCACTCTCTTCATCCTTCACCACCCTCTTCATAATTACCACTCTCTTGATCCTTAACAACCTCTTCATCCTTTACCACCCTCTTCATAATTACCACTCTCTTGATCCTTACCACCCTCTTCATCCTTACCATCCTTATTACTTGGTTTGTGTTTCCTTATGTCTTATGTCCTCCTCACGATTTATATGTTCCGATTTCTCCTCCCCCTTACTCTCTCCCTCTCTCGCTCTCCCTCACTCACTCTCTCTCTCTCTCTCTCTTTATCTTTATGTGTCTCTTTTGTTAGGTTGGTTCCGTGACACTGGATTGTTTTCGGCTCCGCTACGACATCTTTATGACACTCCAAATTTAAATGCCAACATGTCATCGGAGTAAGGTTATTTCCTTGTCCACAGAAAGCCGTGATATTTTCTGTTGTCAAGCTCACATTTCAGAAACGTTCTGGAGACTTTAGGCTCTATCATCCTTATTCTACTTTTCAGAAACACCATAAATATTTATAGAGACGAAAAAAAAACATTACAAGGATATTTATAGAATCTTAAAGCCCTTTAAAAAAAAAATAAACTAACGTAGACACTCTATCTTCGAGAATCTTCATCTTTATTTTAACATGAAATCTAAAGGATATCCTCAGCTTAAATGGTGACTATTAAATATTATGAGTTTAAAATCCTCAATTGTTAAATATAGATTTTCAAGAGCGTGTGTACCGAGTCCGGTCTAGATCTATCCATTCATTGTACCAAGTCTTGTCTAGATACATTCTTTCATTGCACCGAGTCTGGTCTAGATCTATCCATTTATTGTACCATGTCTGGTCTAAATATATTCTTTAATTGTATCATGCCTGGTTTGGATCTTTCCATTCATTGTACCAAGTCTTCTCTAGATCTATCCATTTATTGTACCAAGTCTTGTCTAGATCAATCCGCTCATTGTACCACGTTTTGTCTAGCTACATTCTTTCATTGTACCAAGTCTGGTCTAGATCTATAAATTCATTGTACCAAGTCTGGTCTAGATACATTCTTTCATTGTATCAAGTCTGGTCTAGATCTATCTATTTATTGTAACAAGTATGGTCTAGCTCTATCTATTTATTGTATCAAGTCTGGTCTAGATCTATCCATTCATTGCACCAAATCTGGTCTATATCTATCCATTCATTGTACCAAATCTGGTCTAGATCTACCCATTCATTGTATCAAGTCTTGTCTAGATCTCTCCATTCATTGTACCAAGTCTGGTCTAGATTTTTAAATTCATTGTATCAAGTCTCATGGTCTAGATCTTTCCATTCATTGTACCAAGTCTGGTCTAGATCTTTCCATTCATTGTACCAAGTCTGGTCTACATCTTTCCATTCATTGTACCAAGTCTGGTCTAGATCTATCCATTCATTGTACCAAGTCTGGTCTAGATCTATCCATTCATTTACCAAGTCTGGTCTAGATCTATCCATTCATTGTACCAAGTCTGGTCTAGATCTATCCATTCATTGTACCAAGTCTGGTCTAGATCTATCCATTCATTGTATCAAGTCTGGTCTAGATCTATCCATTCATTGTAGTTATCCCCGCCACACCACCACCCTTCCCCACCCCACACTTTGACCCCTCTTTAACATGCAGTATAAATTAGGGGTTTCTTTTTGAGACGTTCAAAGTGGCGCAGATTACCATTTCTCACCTGTAGTAATACAAATCCTCCATGGATTTTGTATCGTTTCAACGGTAAAAGTAGGTGGGGGGGGAGGGGGGGGGGGAACTGACAACTTCAATGAACTCGTCGACGTCACAAACCCTGTCCCGGAATAAGAGTATCAAATTTTGCACTCTTCGGCTGACGTCATCTTTGAGGACCTATTAGGACCCCAGAACCCACAAGGAAAAATGAAATGAGTTTGGTGCCTCTTACGCCAATGGTTGACAAACATTTAACAGTGCAATGAGGCTACCTGGTGCAATCACTGTCTTGCCTTTAAATCAAATGCCAAATTGCAATAAACATTGCAATGTTTATATATATATATATATGTATATATATATATATATATTTATTTATATATATATATATATATATATGTATATATTTCATTGATGAAAATGTACACAGTCAATAAAGAGTATTTTTAAAAACTCTTTTCACAAGAAAAAATGAAATGAGTTTGGTGTCTCTTACGCCAATGGTTGACAAACATTTAACAGTGCAATGAGGCTATCTGGTGCAATCACTGTCTTGTCTTTATATAAAATGCCAAATTGCAATAAACATTGCAATGTTTATATATATATATATATGTATATATATATATATATATTTATTTATATATATATATATATATATATGTATATATTTCATTGATGAAAATGTCCACAGTCAATAAAGAGTATTTTTAAAAACTCTTTTCCAGATATCAACCAAAATTATAAGGTAATTATAATTTTAAAAAAAAAAATATTTAAAAACGACTTATTTAATCCCTATACACCACTGGTCCTCAAACTTGTTGTTATAAGGGAAGTCACCACACACCAGGTTATTTGAAAGTAAGAAGTATCTTCAAGGAGCTACACGTCACGAAGGTTGTCTGAAATTTTTTTTTTTTTCACAATGCTATCGACTTGTAATCAAGCAGAGCAGGGCCTATAAAGTATGGCCCTTGGGAATGCTAAGGTTATTTGTTATTCAAGAAAAATAGAAATGTTTTAAAAAACATAGTTGAGAATCCACTGTATCATGTCGAATCATGATGACAGCCTTGACCTTTTTTTAATAGCCTTGACCGATGTCTATTGTCCAACAGATTGATGTTGGCAAACTAAATTCGTAAACTTTGTTAAAGCTGCCAATTGTCCCTGATGTAAACATTGTAGATGTGGATTAGTGTGTTACAGTGTTGCTGGTTTCTACGATACAATTATGTAAGTGGTCCTTACAAAACTGATCCGCCAACATTTTGTTTCTTCATGCGATGCACCAATCAGCAACTCTGATGAAAAAAACTAAATAATATGATTTCCCGTCATTGAGCTATGTCCTCGTCATGATGCCATTGATCTATGACCTCGTCACGATACCATTGATCTATGTTCTCATCATGATGCTACTGATCTATGTACTCGTCATAATACCATTGATCTATGTTCTCATCATGATGCCTTTGATCTATGTTCTCTTCATGATGCCATTGATCTATGTACTCGTCATAATACCATTGATCTATGTTCTCATCATGATGCCTTTGATCTATGTCCTCGTCATGATGCCTTTGATCTATGTTCTTGTCATAATGCCTTTGATCTATGTCCTCGTCATAATGCCATTGATCTATGTTCTTGTCATGATGCCATTGATCCATGTTCTAATCAGCAGTATGTGTTGGCGTTTAACTAGCCCCTGAAGTCACACAAACAAGCTACTGATGCCCCACACAATTGCCATTGATGCCACACGCAATGCCACTGATGCTACACATATTAGCCATTGATGCCACACACACTAGTTCCTGATGAACCACACACTAACTACTGATGCCACACACACTAGCTACTGGTGCTACACAAACTAGCCACTAACGCCACACATACTAGCCATTGATGCCACACACTAGCCCCTGGTGTCACACACGCTAGACACTGATGCCACACAAACTAGCCACTGATGCCACACACACTAGCCATTAATGCAAACCCCTCTAGCAACTGATGCCACATAAAATAGCCACTGATGCCACACACAATAGCCACATATGTCACACACTCTAGCCACTCATGTCACACACACTAGCCACTGATGCCACACACACTAGCCACTGGTGCCACACAAACTTGCCACTGATGCCACACACACTAGCCACTGATGCCACACAAACTAGCCACTGATGCCCCACATACTAGCCACTGATGCCACACACACTAGCCACTGATGCCACACAAACTAGCCACTGATGCCCCACATACTAGCCACTGATGCCACACATACTAGACACTGATGCCACACAAACTTGCCACTGATGCCACACACACTAGCCACTGATGCCACACAAAATAGCCCCTGATGCCCCACATACTAGCCACTGATGCCACACACACTAGCCACTGATGCCACACAAACTAGCCACTGATGCCCCACATACTAGCCACTGATGTCACACACACTAGACACTGATGCCACACAAACTTGCCACTGATGCCACACACATTAGCCACTGATGCCACACAAATTAGCCACTGATGCCCCACATACTAGCCACTGATGCCACACACTTTAGCCATTGATGCCGCACACAATACGTTAAATGTCTAAACTTTATTAAAGACGCCGGAATATTACAGGGCAAAGAGAATAATCAAAATAAAAATAAACATAAAACATTTCATTTTCCAATAAACGAGAGGTACGCATCCAATTATTATAGCATACATTTTTTCTTAAAGTTATATAGTTCCAGGCCATCGGCTAAGACGTCAAGAACAGCTAACAACAGGCTAAGAACCGCTGTCCTTATCTACGATGCTGAAAAAGAACATTCTTCGGTCAGAGTTGGGAAATACTGTTTTGACCTAAACGACCCTTACTATTCATCCCAAAGGCCCCAGGACATCAGGAAGAACAACAAATTATGCCCCAGAGCGAGGACGAAGGTGTGTGGGATGATACTCCGTGAGGTCTTTGACGTAGGTAACATTCTATTTTTACCGCAAGCACTAACGTCACTACCTTTCTAAAAGCTTATTGGTAGTTAATTAATGGATTATGGTAGTTAATGGATTATGGTAGTTTAAGGATACATTAGTCGGAATTTCCGGAAAGGCTAGCTATTTTGTTTGCGTTCGACCATAAAGAGAGTAAGCCGTGTGCTATTTCAATTCATTTAAACATTTTTGTTAGAGAGTTAGGGCTTGTAGTAGTAACGTTTTGGAACATAAAAACACACCAAAAAAAACAAAAACAAAAAAACAAAAAAGCAATTTCTCATATTTGTATCTTGTTATTAGCAAATAGTAAGTAAAGAGACAGAAATTGATAATAATTAAAACAAATCAAAGAAACACTTAGGAAAAAATAAAATTAAAAAAAAAACAAAGAGTAACAATCAAACAAAAAGGGAAGCCATTTAAAAAAAAATGAACAACACAGTTATTTTCAATTGATAAATATTTCCCGATTGGCCGATACTATTTATTGAAATCGATATCAGAAATTAACCAAAGGTATTGAAAACAGTTGTGAATACTTTCAGATTTGAAAAACACTTGGAAAAATATTTCGTTTGAATGTCGATAATCGACATGGACTCAAGAGGTCATTTCCTTGTAGCAGGTAAGTTCAAAAGATGAGAACGGTTTATGAATTTAAATAAACTATCATCGGCCTAAACATTTCTGATTAAAAAAAAACAAAAAACTTAAACTCGAACACCTGTTTGACACTGTGTTTAATTATTGATTTAAAATTAAAGTAAATGAAATTGTACGTATAGATGACCTTGAGGCTAGAGCGCAACATATACTTGTAAATAGAAACAACATACAAATTAAGGGAAGCAATTTCAAAGTCATGACTTATGAACTGCTTGAAAATGATTGAAAAGAAAAAAATATCATACATATAAAGCAATATACTTAAGCTTGTGGGACTTGTTGCTAAAACAGGGGTAGGCAAACTACGGCCCGGGGAACACATCCGGCCCCATACTTCATATAATCAATAGTGATTTCGACGTGAAATTGCAAGGAGCATATGTGTACAGCATGCATGGAACAGCAAAAGTAGATGGCATTTTCAAAGAGGTTCAACTATTTCTAGCCCAGTACGCAACAAGAAGGGGGTTAAACATGTGAAGTGATAGGACTTCGTCAGGGATGCACTATTGTTTTGCTTCAAGTTACATCTAGTGAATGAAAAAAAAAATATCTCTCTGCTTTTTTTTTTTTTTTGGTTTTTCCTTGTGCGAGATATGGGCTCCCTGGATTTGTTCTACCCCCCCGAGCTTGCCCCGATATCTTGTTTGGTACTTTTCACAAATTTTCCCACACTGAAAAAAAAAAATATCTCTCTGCTTTTTTTTTTTTTTTGGCTTATACTTGTGCGAGATATGGGCTCCCTGGAATTGTTCTACCCACCAGAGCTTGACCAGATATCTTGATTGGTACTTTTCAAAAAATTTCCGACACATGAGCTGAAATATTATTTAAAAGATAATTAACATTTTCAAAAAGCAAAATAAATCTTTAAATTTAGTTTACCTTTTTTTATAAATTTAATTTTTAAAAAATATTTGAATATTTCTTGATTTAATATGAGCATAAACTTTCATTTCAGCTGTCTGTCTCAGTGTCTGTTTTCTGGGTGCCCAAAGTCAGTCTGCCTGTCAGAGCAACTTCGTGACGACACTGACCAACTGCCTCACTAGCAAGAACATGACAACCGAAAACTTTTTCTGGGTGGCCAGAAACGGGACGATGGGCAAGGCGGCCAGTGACATGAATGCATTCATGGCCAAACTTTGCCTGTAAGCATTGACTGTGTGTCTCGTAATGTGTATTAAGCATTGACTATGTGTTTTGTAATATGTTGTACGTGCTGGCTGTGTGTTTTGCAATGTGTGTAAGTGTTGGCTGTACCTCTCGTAATGTGTTCAGTGTTGACTGTGTGTCTCGTAATGTGTGAAGGCATCGGTTGTGGCTCGTAATGTTGGTAGCTGAGGACTGTGTGTCTCATACCTGTGTGCCCCGTCATGTGTGTAAGTGTTTCAGTAGTCTACTATATTAAAACAGCATTTGCAGATTTCATTAAAAAAAAAAAAAGAATTCGTGTGCATTTACAATTAATTCGAGTCTTTGATTTACATCCTCTGTTTCTTTATACAACTAGTAACCTCAAGTCATATATCCATGAAATAATACATCATCATTTAAAATATATCCACATATCCCAATCTATATTACCATCCGTATTTCATCCATATTACCATGCAAATATCCTCTAGATTTAGTTGACTTATTTTTCATGCAGTGCAAAAAAATGTTTAGCCGTTCATTGTTGCCTTTCCAACATTATATTGGAGGGAAATGATTTTATTTGACAGCAGTCGTAAACTTAAACAGGCCAAGTACAGAACTGGTCTCAGTGTATTATTTGAACATAGTGTTACGAACTGCTATCTGGATACGTAGTTCAATGACTTCGTGAAGTCCAGTATATTATTTGAACATAGTGTTACGAACTGCTAACTGGATACGTAGTTCAATGACTTCGTGAAGTCCAGTATATTATTTGAACATAGTGTTACGAACTGCTAACTGGATACGTAGTTCAATGACTTCGTGAAGTCCAGGGGTAATTCCGTGGACAATGGACATATGGTTGTTTATTGAAAAAACAAACAAACCAACAGTGTGTCTTCATTCTTCCACTTTCTCTCAGCGGCAACCCAACCGCTAAAATTACGGCAACGAACATGGTCAAACCTCTCATACCAAAATGCGTCACAAATACAAAGTGCTTAGCAACAGCTACACAAGTAATCTCATCACAAAAAAATGCACCCACAAAAATAACCAAACCATTAACACATAGCGATTTAAGATTTAAATATAATGAATCTAAAACTGTAAACCAGTGACTTTTAAACTTTACGTACTTGGCGACGCCAAGAAATTGATATATATACCCCATCTTATTTTTACCGAAATAAAAATGCATTTTAAAATGTGAAAGTAATCGAGTTGTTGTTTTAATTATTTTGATTAGCACAGAGAACTGTAGAAACCATAAGATAAAATTGTGAATTTTAGGACAAAAAGGACAGTTAAAATGAAGATTTTTTTAACAAAATATTAACGTAGCTTATTATAACTTTTAAAAACTTAGAAGCTAAACGTATCCTCTGATATTAAATATTTTTTTCCTCGCACCCATTGCAATGTCACCTTGCAGCCACTGAAAGGCCACTTCCCACCTCATGAAATTCCACCTCGGAGCCCAGGTTTGGATAACCTGCTGTAAATCTTCAACCAAACGACCAATCCTATTAGATTTTTTTTTATTGAGAAGTGAGCTAATTATTTTCGAGTTGTAATAACTCAAACTTATAATCCACTCGGACCAAAATTGGATTCCCTTAATCACATAATTCTGTTATCTTTGTGTTTTCAATTTGTTTATATCGCAAAAAACTTTAATGATTATATTTAATGTTTGTGAACTTGCTAAACTTGGGGCAATAATTAAACAGTGCCCAATGGATGGACATAGTTGATATCACAATACAAATCCCAATAAACCCTTTTCCATAGTTGGCGAACGAACTTTAACTAGAAAACCAATTGGTAGAAGTTCCGTTTTCTTATGATGTCTACATTATTTCTTCTTTTTGATGTTTCTCGTGGAGAGAAGGAGATCCATATACACATTTGTACAACTTTTTGAAAAAAGTATGGCAAGAAATATAAATATTATTTGATGAATTTTGATTCAGCTGAATAATAATCTGTGTTAACATAATCTTTAAAATAAGTTTTTGTCCGTAAACCTTAAAACTTCCTCAACACCCGTCAATTGCAAAACAAACAAAGAATGCTTTAAGTCATTTTAGTGATTCTTTATACATGATGTCTGTCCCCAGCGAGAAATCTTTCCTGTTCACCTGTGTTAAGGTAGCAGTGGATAGCGCCCAGGCCTTACCAGACGCACAGTGCAACCAGACGCAGAAGACCGGCCTCGTTAACCTTTTTAAAGGTTTCTTCAAGACCATCAACAAAAAATGTGAAAATCGTAAGTCCATCCATTCATCCCTGTGGCTGCTACTTCCCATGTGGGGCTTTGGCCTGTCTCACCACATCACTCCACTCAGAATCTTCTCCTTTCTTTTGCTTTTCTTTTTCCATTCTTGGATTCCCAGCTGCTGTAGATCCTACTTCACGTCATCCAGCCTGGGTCTGCCTTTGAGCCGTTTACACCTGAGGGTTTAGCGGTGCACCCTCTTCAACCCTATGTCATTAGGAAATCTTTCTAAATGTCCAGCTCAGCATAGGAGGAAATTTTTTTAAAATATTTGCTACCAGCGTGGGATCTTCATATAAACTATATAAATCCTGATGGTTTCAAATGTTCCATCCATATTCATCCTTTGCTGGTCCGTATATTTTCCGGAAACAATGTCTCTCCCATTTATTGTTTAATTGGCTTTGTGGCGCATTTTTAAGGGTCCAAGGTTTACTTGCGTATGTTGCAACTGTCTGATTACAGTTATATACATGCAATTTTTTTTATTTTCTAAGAATGTTTTTACTTTTAAGTTGTTTTTTTTTTTTTGAGAATACTGTAAGCCGGACCAGTTTTAAGTTTGGATTCCTTATTTAAAAAAATAAATATGCAAATCATCTTAGCTATTATAGATAAGTATTACGGAGACACTAGAGTAAGTTCATTTGAAAACAATGAATAAAACCCAACCCCAGGTTACCAGTAACGTCCCATTCTCTGTGTTCAGCGTGCCGGGCCACGTTCAAGCAAAGTCTGACCAAATGCTACACCGACCTCAACTTCAAACTCTCAGACTTCCTCATCTTCAGCCCCACGTCTGCAAGGGATTACATCTTGGGCATCAACAGCACAGAGGTGTCCAGATTCTGCAGGTATAGTTTACCCTCAGGCCAGACTTCAAACAACGAAGTGGTCTTAAATTAAATAAATCATTAGTAGATTACTCGATAGAGGAAACTAGAACAGACTCAGACCTCTCCATAACTTTCTCTGCGTGTACATGAATTTATTCCTTACCTTTAAAATGTCCCAAGAGGGTTTAAAAGTTTAGAAATTATGATAAGTTTAAAAAAAAAATTAATTTGCTTTTAAGTAGTCATGTTCTTTTAACCGTTTTCGGATAAGCATGATGAATGATTGACAGTTACAGGACGAAATCATAATTATAAATTCTGCTTAAGTTACGTTTTTGTCATAGTTTTCATCCTTCAATCATGCGTTACGGGGGTGACTCATAGATCATGTTTCTTCTAACCTAACAGTAACAGAACGCAACTCATACAGTGTTTGAGGACAGCGGCGCAAGGGTGTGACGATTCTGCAACACTCCTCGGGGCGTACGGATTCGACATCAACGCCGTGAATGAAACATACGACGTCCTGTGTAACTACACTGCAGGTAAGCTGAATGTTTGGGTGAAATTATCATTAAGGGTAAGCTGAATGTTTGGGGGGAAATCATCATTCAATAATATTTAGCAAGTCAGTCCGGTTCAAACCAAACTGACCAAGAAGAAGCAACCAACCACCTCTAAAAAAATAAGTTGTTCGAATAAATATTTTATACGGATTTGTTAAAGTATTTTATTTTATATTAATATTCTAATGTCCCACACGCTTTTACACCGCCTATGTATCTCACCAACTATTTAAGAAAGACAAAAAGAAAATACAACACACTAATAGGCACTTGCGTTATTCAAAAAAAAAAAAAAGAATATAATTTAGTGCAGTTATCGGGAATTTTATTTCGTGAAATCTTATTTCCTTCATCCTACCCCTGAAAAACAGAGATACCTATTTTTGGGGAGGTTGAGGTTAGGTAGCGAGGCTGAAAATCGGAAGCAGCGTTTGTAATCGGCAACGCGTCAATTTCTCAAGTTTCAGCTCGAAAGGTTGACGGGAAGTGGTTCAAGTAAATGTAAGAATATTTTGCCACTCAGCCAGAAACACACGAACAAACGCGAAGTAAATATAAAGAATTAAAAAATACATCTATTATTTGATATCGATAATTTTTTTGAATGCCAATTAGCAGACAAACGAACTAATTTAACCCCAACCTCATTCCCGGGTAAACACGTCACGATTGACAATAACTCATGAAAAAAATTGTTTGAAATCCATCAGTTTACCTGGAGACCACCAAATGTTTCGAGTTCCCCATCAACCCCGTTCTCACCTGTCGCAATGCCGTGTCTGCTAAAGTGACCACGCTGGACAGTCAGCTGGAGGATCCGGCCATTACGGACACACAGTACATGGACGAGATTTGCAGGTACGCACCGCTCAACAACAACACTCTTGTCTATTAGTACTGTGTAAAAGTCGGTGGGGATAATATAGATTTGCGATTAGTAGTGCATAAGCTTTAGCAATTGATTTTGTTATTTTCATTTGCAAATTAAACAGCCCTTCAAAACAAATTTATTTTTAGAAAAACTTTAAAGGCAATTTTAATAATTTAATTCGTATACATATTTTAACGTCATACACGCTTTTACTTCGCAGATTTACTAGTCCAACTGTTTAGAAGAAAAAAAAGAAAAAAGTAAATATTACGCGCCAAACGCATTTGCGATATTTTTAAGAATCTCATTTAGTGCACTTGTCATGAAAGCAGTGGCATCACTTTCTTTCATTTTCAGTTGAAAGAATGGTTGGGATAAAAATGTTAATAGAATGTGTTGTCATCGGAAACTAGTCTATTTGCCAAAATTTCAGTTCAATAGTTTAACGGGAAGTGGGTCAATTAGCCGTCCGTAAATTTTGCACAAAACCAGAAAATAACAGACGAAAAAAAAAAAAATGCGAAGTAGATATAAAGGCTTTAAAAATGCATAACCTCTTTCTGTGATTTTTTTTTAAATTTATTTATTTTTTTTTGTTTTGAAGTGTTGAAGATCAATATTTTTTTTAATGTGTTGTAATCGGAAACTAGTCTATTTGCCAAAATTTCAATTCAATAATTTAACGGGAAGTGGGTCAATTAGCCGTCCGTAAATTTTGCAAAAAACCAGAAAATAACAAACGAAAAAAAAAAAAAATGCGAAGTAGATATAAAGGCTTTAAAAATGCATAGCCTCTTTCTGTGATTTTTTTTTTAAATTTATTTATTTTTTTTTGTTTTGAAGTGTTGAAGATCAATATTTTTTTAAAGTTTAAAATGAAAATTCAAATTGTAAGAAATTGATTTTCATGACAACAACAACAACAACAAAAAATGTAAGAATATTCCAGTACAAAAATTCATTTGTTAAAATTCCTCCATCATACCTTAGATATACTTTAACAATTGAATTTTTAATTGAATTTTACTTTTAAAATCTTTCGTCCGCGAATCCTTTTATGGGGAGAAAAAAAGGTTCGTTGATTTTTTGTACTGCTTGTTGATTCATCACTTCAGTTCGTGTTCTTGCTTGATCTTGAATGCCCCTGGCCTGTATACTCACTCTTGTCCCCCTCCACAGGACGAGACTCAACCAGCTTGAATGTGAGATGAAGGCGGTCAAGGCGGACAACGACACGGTCAAGTGCAACAGCATCGTGGTGGGTCTGAGGAAGCAGCAGGAGTGCCTGCTCCTGCCCAGGCAGTGCAGGGAGTCCAACCAGAACAGCGTGGCCGCGCTCTGCATGGAGTCCGATTTCATGGTAGCGGAGAGGACGACCTTGACCCTGCAGCTTAATTCCGCCGACCACGCGCAGTGGGCAGTCACAGCCATGTTGGTTGTCTTCGTCTCAGCCCTGTTTGCAATGTTTTGATGGGCTGTTCTGTCACACAACGTCATGGGTTGTTCCGTCATGCAGCGAATTACATACATCGTGTAATGATATTGTACATTTAAAGACATTCACACCATCTTACGTGTTTCATTTCCTTTTTGCTGATTTCATTTAGTTGCACGACCAGGTGCGTCATCTCTCCACTGACCCAACAAGCCAAAATTGTCATTTTTCGTTATCGTAACTGAGCCCTTGTTATAGATAAAATAATTTTTTTTTTTTTTAAATTTCACCCTTTACCCCCTCTCCCTCCCCCCTCCACACATACACTTATCCGAAGTTACAGAGTTTCCCTTCTTTTTGTTAAAATTTGCCATTCTGATCAAGCCCTAGTTATTGATCCCCTGCAAAGTGTTCCACAATTCATGGCACTGGAACTTTACGACAATAACATGGGCAAATGCTCGAGAATGGTTGGGAATTTTTTTGGGAGTTGCTGATGTGCAGAAGTACCTTTAATGATAACATCATTTCATGGGTTTAGTAAAAATATTATATATTCCCATTTTGTAAAGCGTTATCCTACAGATGAATACACTAACCATTTTTTTAGGCCAATTTGTGTTTGTTTGCTCGTTTGTTTGTTTGATTTCTTTAGTCTATATCAGGGGTCACTAACCTTTTCATGGCAAAGCGCCAAGTGTTAAATTTGTATCTAGTAACCACTAGTATTCAAAAGCTACATTAGAAAAATCAAAGAGACGCAGGGCCCCGATCTGTTTCTTTTTTTAAAAATGATGACACTTATCAACTTACGTGACGATAACATTATTCACAGGTCCTTCAATTCATTGCATACTCGCAATTCCAATCCAACATCCCAATAATTCGAAACTCTCCCCTCTCATGTCAGCACTAGGCCTCAATATGTGACGCAGTGATACTGCATTGTACATACATCATAACCGCTCTCCAGCACATTAAAATGTAGCCGTATCTAGCCTTACAATGCCAACGTTCTTTCAAAGTAAGTTTCTTTTATTAAATGTTAGAACTTTTTAAAAAAAAATCAATACATTTTATTAGTTTATGATACCTACGTCATCTTTAAAAAAAAACAAAAAAAAAAAACAGCGATATAACGGGTTACCTTGATTCTCCTATGAACGTTTTTTTTTTCTAAAAAATTATATTTAGAACTTTTTAAAAAAAAATCAATAAATTTTATTATTTTATGATACCTACTTCATTTTTAAAAAAAAACAAAAAAAAAAAACAGCGATATAACGGGTTACCTTGATTCTCCTATGGACGTTTTTTTTTTCAAAAAAATTATATTTGACAAAGATGGTGGTAGATAGTGGGATTCAAATTTTCATTGGTTTAAATTTATATTTTAACTTAATCTCCTTGTTATAAATATTTATTTAGCGTTTGAGCTCAATGAAACAAATTCGGCCTCACAGCCAAGCAGTGGCGTTTTCAAATTTGGCAGCAGATAATCCTTAAAGGAATCGCGTGATGAAACATTTCGTCAGATACGAATTGGCAAAAATACCATGTTTAGGAGAACTATCCTAGGTTTCATTAAATAAGAAACAAGCCACAAAACACGCAGCCACCGAAGTCGGATGAGATGCAGGCAGCTAAAATGTCGCCTGTCTAGTCTATCCCGGGACAGACAATTGTAAAAATATGTTTAAAATAAATTTTAAAAAATCACCACAAACAACATTTATAGATAGAGTTGCTTTAAATTTTTTTTTAAATCCTATATTTTATACAGTTTTTGCTCTAGCCTAGTTTCGATACGTGGGTAAAAATATTGCTTATCTATATTACATTGTGTATCTTACCCGATCTGCTCGGATGGTTTATAATGTCCATCTTGTTAATATGGTAAGATTAAATTTACACAAAAAAAAAATGTGTTCGAAGGACAATCGCTAGAACGGAAGTTTGTTTAAAATTAAATGAGAGGAAAAAGCCACTCCAAAATAAAAAAAAACTTTATTAGAGAAAAATGTGGGATTTTGAATTGTCAAATATTCTATAATACAAAAGCTCGGGCTATGTAGCCTACCTCCCCCTTCCCTATGCGGACGTACACAAAAATAAGTCCTTCGATGTGCACTGTTATGAGGCAGGAGCGCCTAAATTTTGAAACAGTTTGCCTCAGTCTTTGCGGGAAATTTAACAATTATTTAAAGGACATTCAAAGACATTTTGCTTGAAATAGTGTTCAAAAACGTCAGAGCGCCTTGAGCATGCTCGCCATGCCAGCACAGCGTAGAGACATTGAGCATGCTCGCAAGGCTAGCACAGCGTAGAGACATGAGCAACACAAGACATCAGTCGTCATTTCACACGGCTTTAATAAGGAGATTTCCTTTCTTAAAAATGCATTGAAGAAGGCGTCGCATCTGTCTTTATTATGGCGTCATTTGAAAAGTTTGAGATTTTGAAACCAAATAAATTGTGGGGTTTTCTTAGCAAAGTGTCCGACCTCCATGCCTCAAAATTATTGGAGAAAATTTGTGACAAGATACTTCTTGAAATCAATTACATGGCCTATTACTAACACTTTTATACGTTATAAGAATGAGCTAGGCTGACCATAACGCCAAAGACACGAATTAATTTGAATCTTCGACTTCTTATACAATTATAGAGAGTTTGTGTTATTTTACGGAAATCGAATAAATTTCATGGCAAAAAAAAATATATATATATATCCGCTTTTATTTTGGTAAACATTTATCTATTATTATTAAAAATTGCAAAAACATTTAAAATAAAAATACAAGAATTATGTAAAGCAATTTTCAGAATTTAAACTTGATAAAAAACGAATTTAATATTTAAAAAATATGATCCACGAATTACATGGTAATAACATTTATCATGAAAACAAAAACATCTGTTGTTTTTAGTCTGTTTTTAGTGTGTTCTTAATATTGCGAAATAAAATTAAAAAAATAATTTGAACAACATAAATACGCAAATGACGTCATAGCACGAATTGCTTATTTTAGCTAAAGCTCTCTAAGTTTCTTTGATGTAATAACCGCGCATGGCAAAACTGTTAACGTATTTCCCCCCTTCTTAAAGTTAAAATAATAAATATAATTGGGTGCTTTTTAAAGTTTTGATAAAAAAAACAAAAAAAATTAGCTCTGTATTTTTAACATTTCATTAGGTTTTTACTTTTTATCCATTCCAATAATATACTTTATAATTTATAAAGTCATAAAAACGCAATCTTTAAAAATAATTTCACTAAGAAAAGGCAGTTTAAAACAATCAGTGCCGCGAAACCCCAAAGCCAAATTGCGTCCCCTAATGCCCTTATCGCTCATCCAAATAGTAAACCATATGAAGTGCAGAGAAATGTGTGTTTGCTTAGGTAGGGGCTACGATCCTGTGGAGGATTTTATAATCTGTAACTAAAATCTGGGTGGTTTGGGGAGGGGGGGGGATGTCGATACTTTCATTTTTACCGGGCGGCACAAGATACGCCTGATAATAATGGAATGTATTTTATAAATAATTAACCTTCTTAGGTATATATATATATATATATATCGGGGGTAGGAAATAGGAAGTGTACATTGTTACATGGATGACAAGATATTTAAATCCAATAATATTACAGTTGTGAAAAGAGATGTTACATTCTCTTTTCACAAATAAACCTATGTTTACCAATTAAGAAAATATATGGCGTTAACAAAATTTGGTAGATTTACATAATTATTTATTATTGCCATGAGTATCTAAACCCAATGATTTTTACACAAGTACAAAATTTAAATTAAAGATATGAGTTAAGATTTTTCTTTTTAAAAAACGAAAATATATTTTTGTTTTTGCTTTTGTGAAAAGCAAAGTGGGTGTTTATTGTTATGAGATTAATAACATTTCTGGTTAAAAACAAAAAAAGAGTCACTTAAGTTTGTTACTGACGTGAAAAACGGTTAAGAGATTCTTCTTTAGATAAAATAATTCTTTTTTTTTTTTTTTTTTTTTTTTTTTTTTTTTTTTTTTTTTTTTTTTTTTTTTTTTTTTTTTTTTTTTTTTTTTTTTTTTTACGATTTCCTATAATATGGTACGAAACAAGGGCAAGAGTTTGGTTACATTTTTACTGAAGATATCAGTATATGAAATTCTGTTAATATCAAAAAAAATAAATTTAATGGTATATATAGTTTTTGTTTTAAATTTAATTTTAAGATTTCACAATTTTTTAGAGAAAAAAAACCCTGTTAGTTAAAGGGGCACGAAAAGTGGTAGGGTCAGCCCAACATGGAACACTTTAAAAACATATGACATCTTAAGGTTTCTCTAGCATAGAAATACGCCTGCAGTTAACTTCTTTAGTGAAAGTAGTGATTGAGTTAGTGATCAGTCAGATTTGGTAATTTAAGGTCATTTGTGGAGGGGAAAAAAAAATGGTAGTTTAGCGGCGCGAAAAAGGGGTAGGGTAGGTGTAGGATATCTAGCATAAAAATAATTCTAAAAACTTTTAATGATGTTAGAAACGTAAATATCTTGACATAGATCATTTTTTAAAAAAAAATACGGATTTGTGATAAGTCTTATCAATAGTTGATGGAAGTGATTGCAAAGTGCCTGCGGTCATTATCTCGATAACATCGGGTCATATTTTCTAGTATTATAATATCGCGATTTTCAGTGAAAGGAAATACACATGCGAGCCTCTCTAAAGCACTATTAGCTGCATTAAATAGAAACTTAAAAAACCAAGATGGTTGTAATTTAATTTGGGGAAAAAGTCCTGAAATGGCAAATATTAAATAGTTACGTTTTGAAAAATTAACTGAAAAATTAAGTTAGGCGGCTTCAGAAATCCCGATTTAACCATTAGGGGCCGGGGTGACAGAAATCGTATCCTTAAGTATGTATTTCTGCTCAAATTACCAAACATAAGGAATTATTGGTAAGGTCAAGTAAGACAAGTCAAATATATCAATGTATCTTGGGGGGCGTCCATTAATGGCATCACGATCAGGGGTAGGGGTGGGGGGGTCGGGATTGTGGAAAGTTCTTATGTGAAGTCACACTTTTTTATCATGCAGATAAAACCTTAAATTGACAGTGATGCTGAAATGCCTGATGTAATTGGTGGTTTCTGACCGACGATGTCAGTTCTATCCAATTTATTGTTTAATGGGGAAGTTTTGCTTTAGATGAAATTTTAATTATTTTTTTTAAAAATTATTTAACCAATGATTGTTTAGTTCCAAAGTGAATGATTTAGTTTATGAGGTGGGGGGGGGGGG
>CAXITT010000115.1:183618-205873 GCA_964033795.1 Lymnaea stagnalis | reverse complement strand
TAGAGATCCATGTTTTAGTGGTGCCTTGAATCCCATATATCTGGAGTTTGTGTAGAAGCAAACTATGATTCACCCGGTCAAATGCTTTTGCGAAGTCCATTACTAGCACGTCAGTCTGCTTGTGGTTCTCCAGATTGGTCATCAAGTCTTCTACAAATTCGAGAAGCTGGGTCTCACATGACCTATTGACATTAATTGCCTTTCAAATTTTTTGCAAAACGCCAAATTTATAGCATTTTATTAAGTTTTTTTCTTTATAAGAATGAAAGTATATTGTTTCCACCTTTTTAAAGTCAAAGTTCATGGGAAAGACGGGGGTAAATTTGTATGAAATCATAGAACTGTGTTGGTTTAAGGTTGAATCTATAGACAGGACAGGATATGAACGTTTCGGCTCAGAGACTTCTTCGGCGAATTTTTTAGTGAAATTAATTTTTTTTAAAGAGATTTTTAAAAAATTATAAAAATAACAAACACAAGGCTGTGAAAATAGGTTAAGAGATTTTCTATAGATATGAGAATACTTTGTTTTACGATTCTCCGATTATATAGTAGAGAAGGGGGAAAACAATTTGGTTAAATTTTTAGTAAAAATACAAATGTATTACGTTAATGTAATATAACTTTTCTTTCTTCTTCTTCTTTATTTTGAGGGCCCACTATCAATGAAGTGATCATTCTGGCTCCTATGTTTCAGAGGGGTTTGCGATGTTACTGTGCATGGGTTTCAAGGGGATGCTTCACTGGTTGCAAGGGCGACTTAGCAGTGGTGTTATGAATTGGGGGTTGGAATACAGGAGGCAATAGACACAAATGTCTCGAGTGTAGCCGCCTCAACTGTTGCTTTTGGAAGCTTGTTCCAGTCCCCTATTGTCTTTGGCAGGAATTAGGAGCTCCTGTACTTTGTTGTTGTTTTTACCAGCCGGAACTGTCTGTCGTGGCTTCGTCGAAGTCTAGGGTGAAGATGAACGAGTTTCTGTTTGATTCCGGAGCAGTGGACACGCCCATTTTTGATCTTGTCCAACATGGTGAGCCTGGATAGTCGTCGTCGTTCTTCCAATGTCGACCAGCCCAGTGTTTCCAGCATGCTACCAACACTCGAGGTGTTTCTGTAGCGGTTCATGACAAAGCGTGCTGCCCGTCGCTGGACCGCCTCCAACCTGTCGATGCTTTTCTGGGTAAATAGGTCCCAGACTGTAGAAGCGTACTCTAAAATAGGCCGGACAAAGGCTTTATAGGCTTTTTCTTTCACGCTAGAGTTTCCGATCTTCAGATTGCGCCTTAGGAACCCCAGGGTATTGTTTGCCCGGTTGCACACACTGTTAATGTGCTCGTCCCAGCGGACCTTTCTTCTTGCTGGTAAATTGAAGGTTATGCTTTTACAATTTTTAGAGACAATACAAATTCTAATACTGGGTCACGAAAAGGAGTAGGTTAGGCTTATAATGTAGAGTAGATACATATTTATCCACACTAAATGGTGTTAGATAAGTAAACATCATTGCTCAGATACTTCTTTTCAACATAAGGAAAGTCTGACTATTTTCTAAATATAGATTTCAGAGGCGAGGAATATTGTCAGTTGTTTTATGTATAAACATACAAGTCATACTTGTTTTAGATATGTTTGTAAACATTGCATTTTTAGGTGTTCAGAATTCGCATTAGCAGGCAGCAAGGTGCCGTAAAATGACTACCATTACTATCCCGGTAACATTGGGTCGTATATTCTAGTAGGATATAAAAAGGACACTGTTGATTTCTCAGTCATGAAATTAACAACATTTAATAATCGGAGAAGAATGTAATTGGACAATACAAAAAATTAGTGAGGTTCTTGTACCCTTGGACACAAGGCTACGAATATATTCGATTTATTATAATGCATACCAGAAGTTAAAAGAGTTATGTGGGATTATTACTGGCTGAGCGGACACACCAGATAATACATGTCTTTTCTAGAAGTTTGGATCAACTATTTTCTTGCGTAAGAAGTCAAGCTAAGCAAATACGAACGCGTTATTTATAGGTTTTCTGTTGTTGTGCAGATCTACAATAATAACCAGTTTCGACGTGAAACGCATAACGGCACGATTTAACACACAAGACACACTGCTGGTCATCTACTGCATCCTGGCCTATGTCCAGTAGTTATGACCAAGTCTTGCCATTGGATCAAATGGGCAAGGATGAGAGATTGAGGCTGACAATTTGAGCAACTTTCCTTCACCTTAAACAAAATACAGCTCCGTTCATGGCTACTACTCAAGCCTTGGCATCTTCTCTAATGAAGTACGAACACTATAATATAAGATAAAATATTTTTTAAATATTTAATATAGTGAAAACTCTATAGTCTTTAAATTCCTAAACAATAATTGTGTCATTCATGGCAAACAACATTTTGATTGCTAAGAAAATAATTAAGTGATTGCCTGATTAAACATCGTTAACGCTTCAGTGAATTAATATTTAACACCCGGCTGTCAACGACTGGCTACTCTTGAGAAGGTTCATAATGATTGGCTACTCTTCAGAAATTTCTCAGTGATGGCTTCCCTTGAGAACGCTCTCGTTAATTGTCTGCTCTTAAGAAAGCCCTCAGAAACTGGCTGCTCTTGAGAAAGTTCACGATGATTGGCTGCTCTTAAGAAAAATCAAGAGAATTGGCTACTTTTAACCTAATTTTATGGTGGCCATCGTAATAGAAAGAATCATCATAGTTATTAAAACAGCTTAACAGTAATGTTCACTTGCTGGTAGGTGATCGCACATACAGAGAGAATCATCATAGTTATTAAAGCAGCTCAAGAGTAATCTTTACTTGCTTTTAGGAGATCGCACATACAGAGAGAATCATCATAGTTATTAAAGCAGCTCAAGAGTAATCTTTACTTGCTTTTAGGAGATCGCACATACAGAGAGAATCATCCTAGGTACCCGAAGGACTCCCAAGAGCTACCAGCCAGAATATTTCACGGTAATTTTTTTAATTAATGTTAGAGCTAAAGTAGCTGGGACAAAATGCCTACATAGAGACCCCCTTACGCATTAGACTCTCTACATAGGAAACCCCTTACATAGGAGACCCCTTGCGGAGGAGATGTAAGTGGCTAACTTTGGAACCAGAAGCGTCTACTGAGAAGGGTAATGTTCTTGTGGGTATTAATTTTTAAGTTTAGTCTTAACGATTAGTTTATTCATGCTGAAACCTATTTGTGACAACGCCATAAAAAAAAACACATACAAAAAAGTATAGAAAGTAAGCCTTCGATAATCCCAACTCATTGCGTTGTTACCACGTCCTTATTGTCAAGTTATCCTGATTTTAAGAATTCTTATTTATAGATATGTTGAATACAGTGAGATTACTGTTAACCAGGTGACCTGTGAAAGACAACTGCCATGTCTACGCCGATAAACAAGTTTTTAAAAATATTTTTTACAAAAAAAAATAAATTTGACGTTCTCGACATATTCAGAGCACCAGACTAGTTCAATTAAGGGTTTCTTTCAGCTACATCTCCGCAGAGCCGTTCTTAGGAGTTTGGGGGCCCTAAGCATGGAGCGTAGTTTGGGGGCCCGGGAGGGGGGTCAGGGGATGGAGCTCCCTCGAGCTGAGGAGAAAACACCACACACCACTGCGGCACCTCCATTCTGCATTCATCAATGTTTCCTCTTTCCCATTCCCACGGCCAAGCCCCCCGATTTTCTGTCTGCCACCCCTAAAGCTCCCCCCCCTGCTGCTTCCCTTTCCCTGCCTCCGAATTCAACTCAGAATGATACATTTCAGGATGAGGAAGGTAACGTGAGTGACACAGACGGCTGCAGTGCCAGTTTAAAAAAAAACCGGGGGATCGTGGGTGCCTCACGGGGGCCCCCTCACGTTCGGGGCCCTACGCGGATGCATAGTCAGCGTATGCCTAAGAACGGGCCTGATCGCCGGGGGGAAACCCAAGTGCCCCCCGGAGCAAAAATATGTCCAAAAATAAACCAACTTGCAATCCCCCCCCCCCCTGAAAATATCAGCGCCACCCCCGGGGAAAAATTTCTGAAAGAAACACCGGTTCACTAAAAATCACGTTTCGCCTCTCGCTCTAAAGTTTTGATTATCGGGGGGAAACCCAAGTGCCCCCCCGAGCAAAAATATGTCCAAAAAAAAACCCACCTGCAAACCCCCCCCCCCCTGAAAATATCAGCGCCACCCCCGGGGAAAAATTTCTGAAAGAAACACCGGTTCACTAAAAATCACGTTTCGCCTCTCGCTCTAAAGTTTTGATTATGGAAAAAAATATATTTTAGAAGTCCGGAATTTTTACGTCTCACTGAAGCTATATTTCATTTTTAAATTGTTTCCTGGAGTTACCCGCTCAATTCCTTTACAAATAGACCTAGACTGAACCATTTATAGACCTACAGTGAAAACTTTATAAGCTATTTTGTGTGTTATAGGAAAAACAGTTTTCTTCAGAATACTTTCAGCCACATATATTAACGAGGCAATTCGTTAACATCGATCGAATGTATCCACCGCTTACAGCATTGACCCTGTCTGAAATGAAGGACCTATCCATTCCTCCAGGTCTGGTCCACCGTCCACCTTTAGTGTCAGAACTCTTTGCGGGCTTAGAGGATATCACCATGATCCGAGTCAAACTTGGCCATTAGGGAAGAACTCGCTAGAGGCTGCAATTACTAATGTGATGGTAGATTAGTCGAAACCGTTTTACTTTATGAATTCTTAATTATAGTATTAGCAATTATATATTTTTAAAAAATTACGTAATGCTTATTAATTTAAGATGTATGCTCTTACTTTATCAAAAGTGTATTTATTTACGATAAGCCATTTTAACTTGTCCAAATTGTGTTGCTTTATGAAATGTTGGTCAAATGAAAGTTGTGCACATTTCTCTATTCCATATTATCACTTTGTTGCCACAGAACACTTCATGCACACACAGCTCTATTACATGCACACACAGCTTTACTCTCTTGGAACCTAAACCTAAACCTTAACTCTATCATAAACCTAAACATAACCCTAACCATAAAATTAAAAAAAAAATGAAATAATAAATTGCAAGTTAATAAAATAACAAATGGACTTTGGAAGCGGTTGAAAAATTTCCAGCACGTTTGACATATTAATATCCAAAGAACTTCTTTAAAAAACAAATTGATATAAAACATATTGAAACAAAACAACGAATAATTCTTCATAAGTTCAATTTTATTCTTAAAAGGCACACGAGTCGTGAGGAGTTCTGGTGTTGTTGAGAAGGCTGCCGAATGTGTTCTTGTGGTTCCGCTCAGCAGAGCATCATTCAAAGACATGACGGCTTTCTTTGCTGACAAGTTGAACAGTTTTAAAAATTGCCCAGTAAAATTTTACCGAGTTAGTCTCAAACCCATATAAATCCATCACTGTAATGAACATAGCAACTTAAACTCTCTAACCATTTCGATTGATGGGTATTTTAAGAAAACTGTTGAGGGCTTTAGTACAATGAATCGTTTTCATAAGCGCAGTTGTTTTTTTCCGTTCAATTATTTACTTTTAGTTCAGTGTCGTGCCCAATATGGCATCAAAAGAGGGTGGTGAAAGTCTGCGGGTGTGTGGGGAGGTGGATTCGATAAATGATCAATAATGAAATATGAAATATCTCCCTCTTTCTTGGGTTTAAATTCTACCCATTTTTTCCCTTAACATCTTAATTTTGATTTGTATCGATTATTGAGTGGGAGGGTATGATTTTAAAAGTAGATAACACAACATTTAGTGGTTACGGTCTACACTATTACTCCAATGGGGAGGTAAAATTAAGTGTAAAAAAAATACACTTTTATTTCATAAATTATTATTATTGTACAGTGAGATTTAGAAAAAAGAGTACAATGAAATTTTGATTAGCTAAAATTAATTCAGTTTGATTAACTGAAACCTCGCGCCACCACCACCACAAGGACTTCACACAGTCCAAGATTTGTACAAACGAATAAATATAAAGGCTTGTTGCTATATAATTTCATTTAGAACTCATTATAAATAAATGTATACTTTGCATGTAAACTTTTATACACTGTAGTTCTAAATATCGAAATAAAATAATATCTAAATTATTTTCTCTTTGGAACATCAAATTCAGTAAATCATATGAAAATTTAAAAAAAATATAACATATCAACATAAAGTAAGAGATATTTTCATTTTTTCCCCCATGAACACAAGTAGTTGTAATCCTTTTTTTAAAATATATGTAAAAATTATTTAATGTAAATAAGAATAAATAAACAAAAATGTTTAAACTACATTTGAAATGCGCTTTAAAAAAAAAATCAGAAATAACCTTACCCCATAAAACATTTGAACAAAAAAAATGAAAATCGTGATGTTTTTTTTTAAGCTGTTCTTTAAATATAGGTATGGTGTTCACGCTGGTCATTTAAATTTGGCATTGAATCCGCGTTCAAATAAGCCACCTATTTATAGAAATAAACCGATTTCTTAACAAAAACATAGTTTTAAATAAAGTAAAAAAAGTACAGTTCAGTGATAAGAAAAGGAAATCATTTTAAGGAATTTAGTTTTTAATATACAAAAGAATATTTCCTTATCTTCCCCAAACAACGATGGCCATTAAAAAAAAAATTATAATAAATTCAGTTACACTAAAATTCAAATTTTCTTCTACTCTAACGCTGTGCATGCGGTACTCCTTTTTTGAGCCATTAAGGTATTAATAATGTGTCCTATTAAAACAAAACCCTAAATAAGTCATTTGAGTGAAGTCCTCGTCCACCAGGTTTTCTATTGAACAAGTGACCCTATCACGGCAGCGGCGACCAGCAACACCATCGAGACGGTGACAGAGGCGGCACCCCCTAGTCCGGACATGGGGCTCGGCGTCCTGTTGGCCACGGCTCCTGGCCCGCCCGGGGGCTGAGTGGGTCGGATGGTTGAGATCGGAGCTGGCGTTGACACCTGTGGGAGTAAGAAGGGCAACATTTGATTTACATTTTGGTGAACATTTTTCCTGATAGTGTTATGTAGTTCCCCAAACTGTGAACTCTAGCAAACAATAAGCAATCTCAAAACCGCATTGAAAGTGTGGCTAGCTAAAAATAGTATCTTGACCTAATTAAAAATAATAGTCTGCTCTATTCGAATTTTGTAGAAAAATCTGGAGTAAACTGGAAAGGAAAACAATATGTGAGGCGGTTCCAGATGCATCTGTAGAATAGACTATAAAATGCGGACACGATAGATTTTTCAGGAGAGCATTTTTATCTAGAGATTTCTTTTTTTTTTTACTTTACGGGACGACAGGCGAGAGTTATTTTTAGGATGTGTTATCCTTGGTAGAGTTTTATTTACTTATATGTGTGAATTCCTACTCATCATTGTACCTTTTTTTTTGGCATATTGTATTATCATCAACGGTGTACCGGTGCAAGCAAAACGGTACTCTGTAAGTTAATTATTTTAATTTTATTTCTTTTATTTTGTAATTTGTTGGTAACTTAATCAATCTGATTAATTGTAGTTAGCCCTGTTTTGAATGTTGTATTTCTTTTGTTATTGTATTTCAGATATGGTATCTTCTTTAGCTATGCAATGTTTAGAACGAGCCATTGAATAAAAAATAAGAGATTATGGTCTCCCTTAATTGAGGCCCTAAATTCGTTTTTTTTTAAAAATTATATGAGGTATATGAAAATAATTTCAAACAGAGCTATTGCATGCGTGGATCAATCGCTAGAAGTTTCTGGACTAAATTTTGAAAATCCATGCTTCTCACATGGACAGCTGTATGTGGCCTGCTTCCGCATCAAAAACCCTTCTACTTTGTTCATGTAGGCACCAAAAGGAAAAAAAAAAGTATTGTCTCTATAAAAAGTACTTGAAAAAACTTAATTAAAAAAACGAACACTATCTTTCTTTGAGTGGCATTGCAATGCATGCCGGGTAGTCGCGAGTATATAATAACTTTTTAAATGGTTTAAGAAGAAGACAGTATCTTACTGGGTACACGATTGTACACACCGTTATATTAATATCATATATAACGATTGTATACACCGTTATAGTAATATAATATATAATGATGGTTTTAGATACAGGAGGAGTAACCCAGCCCTGTTATATATAAAAATTATATGTATATATATATATATGAAAAACTAAAAACAATAATATGTCAAATCCAGGGACACACCTTCAAGCAGTTCCGGTTTAGTTTAAGACCAAATGAAGCACGTGACGAGGAGCCCCGAACTTTTATTGGCACCTCAAATTTTAGGGGATCGCCTTTAGGAACCATGGTGGTGGTAATGAGGTCATGCCGAACCACGCAGCTAAGATTACCCAATTTTCTGTTCGGCCCAATCTTGCGTTCGACCAAATTTCCTTTCGACCAAATTTCCGTTGATCACATTTAAGTTGACGAGATTTCTTGCAAACAAATTTTCGGTAAACCCGGTGCACCTCACCAACAACCGAATATATCCGAATCAGTCTTTGAACACTTTTAACAAAGTTGGTTTTATTTCCCCGATGCTCATCTCGATGTTCCTAATTAAAACATAAAACTTGAGGAGCTGTCTTTTTAACATTGACGCAAACGGAAAACTCTTCACAAAGAAATTCAATTTTTTGGACATACACGCAGTGGCATTTGCCAGGTTTTTGATACTAGCAAACAGATTATAAAAAGGACAGCTAACCTAACTATATAATTGGAAATGATTAGACACAACTGATATAGAAATTTATAATAGTACGCTTGCTAACAAAAGACTAGGCCGTGAAAATTAATTAGTGGACCTTCGATCACTTTGACTTCACTCTTAAAAAAAAAAATCTAAAATCTTTCGCTGCATTTTTTAATATATTATATTTCTATTCCGAACATTCTGTTGCTCTTATAGAGCAGACGTTTAGTGATATCACACCTTTGAGCGTTCCCTCTTAATACGTGCAAATTGAGAATTAAATCAACAAGGTTGTGACGAAATATTTTGATAAAGTTAACCTAAAACGGTCCAAGTGTTGTAATTATGCATACAATCATACATCTACAATCATACATATACAATCATACATATACAATCATACATCTACAATCATACATCTACAATCATACATATACAATCATACATATACAATTATACATATACAATCATACATATACAATCATACATATACAATCATACATATACAATCATACATATACAATCATACATATACAATCATGCATATACAATCATGCATATACAATCATACATATACAGTTGCGCACATGCACTTTTAAGCTTAACATTATACAAATATAATTTATAAACATGCACGTGTATACATGCATTAGTTTTAAGGTGCAGGACGCGTTTTGTGTTATTGGAATGATTGCCGACAATTTGTCTTTCAGTCTATTACATGTATGACTCAAAACTGCACTCAAAACATAACTTTTTAAATTATACTACCCTGACTGATTCCCCTCCTCTGACCGATAAATGATCTTGCTGGCTGCCGTCCATGGTTTGCCTTGTAAACGTTATGTGGTGGGGTGGGTGAATATCCATTGCTGTTCTTTATTTCATAAATGTATTTTATTTTAATGTCATGATTATGTCTCTTTTGATAAAATTTTTATGTACAGCGCGGTGAGCCCAGTCCTAGGCTGGGGCACCGCGCTATATAAGACGTCTTAATATTATTATTATTATGACTGAAAAAGAATTTGATCTTGAATAGGACAGACGTTTGCGAAAATTGTAAACGGGGAACGGCCGATTCCCTTGCCAATGGACTTCATGGGTCCGATATCGCAGTTACGCCATTCAGTAAAATTGTCTCCTGTTTCTATTCTTCGGGTTGGACGTTGTTTAAACTATTTAAACCCAAACATGAGAGCTTTTAACACAAAACTCAGAACAAATGAAACACAACCCTATTAGGAAATTTCAACATAACCCTCAGGGCAAATTAACACACAAACGTATCATGGCATTTCAACATAACTCTCAGAGCAAATTCAACACAAACCTATCAGGGCACTTCAAAATAACCCTCAGAGCAAATTCAACACAACCCTATCAGGCCATTTCAACATAACCCTCAGAGCAAATTCAACACAACCCTATCAGGGTATTTCATCATAACCCTCAGAGCAAATTCAAAACAATCCTCAGAGCAAATTCAGTCCAAACCTTACGATGACCTACCTTGCCACATATGCCGTTGTAGACACTTTGGTAAGGAGCGTTCTCTTTGCAGAACTTGGGCAACATGGTGCACTCAATGATCGTCCTGAGCTCCACCAGGGCGGCGTCGCACGATTTCTGAAAGGCTGACAGCTCACAGTCCATCTGCGTCAGCTTGACCCTAGCAACGGAGAGCAGCATAATTGGATTAAATTCGCTTTCGTGAAATTTAAAATAGTTATTTTGGTATTTTAGCAAACAATTTTTTATTAATAAACACATTTCAGTTATCTGTTTTCCCCAAATGGAAAAAAAAAAGTCACGTGGGATTGTCGTGTATTGAAGTTAATGTCGTTCTTATACATTTATGCAAATATCACCAATACACAAGTTGACAGCTGTTGCCGCTAGAAATTGTAATGAAGGAAATCGACTCACTTGCATAGTTCTCCCATGTATTTAGAAGGAGGTATAGTTCCTGTCTGGTACCGACCAAGCACTGAACTCCTCATGTTGGTGGTGGTCTGCTGGTCGCACTGGGTGATGCCGTTGTTGGGGGTTTTGAAGCAGGTCAGTCCTTTCAAGTACTCTGTACAAAAAAAAAATCATTTTGATACTTATGCATGGTAAATTATTTACATTTAATGTATGCTAAATTTTCATTGACACTTATTGTATGCTAAATTTTCATTGACACTTAATGTATGCCAAATTGTCATTGACACTTATTGTATTCCAAATTTTCATTGACACTTAATGAATGCCAAATTTTCATTGACACTTAATGAATGCCAAATTTTCATTGACACATTTTGTATGCCGAATTATCATTGACACTTAATGAATGCTAAAATTTCATTGACATTTATTGCATGCCAAATTTTCATTGACACTTAATGAATGCTAAAATTTCATTGACACTTATTGTATGCCAAATTTTCATTGACACTTAATGTATGCTCAATTTTCATTGAGTCTTATTATTTGCCAACTTTTCATTGACACATGTTGTATGCCAAATTTTCATTGACACTTAATGAATGCTAAAATTTTATTGACACTTAATGTATGCTCAATTTTCATTGACACTTAATAAATGCTAAATTTTCATTAAAACTTATTGTATGCTAAATTTCATTAACACTTATTGTGTGGCAAATTTTCATTGAAACTTTTTGTATGCTAAATTTTCATTGACTCTTAATGAATGCTAAATTGTCATTACTCTTATTGTATGCCAAATTTTCATTGACACTTAATGAATGCTAAATTGTCATTACTCTTATTGTATGCCAAATTTTCATTGACACTTAATGAATGCTAAATTTTCATTGACACTTTTTGTGCGCTAAAATTTCATTTACGCTAAATTCTCAATGAAATCGTTTAAAGGAACATTTTCAAAAGATGAACTCACTGTCCTTGTCGGTGCATGACACGCCCGTGGCCTTCTCCATGGCCTGGAGGTCGATCCCGATGGTACTGAGGCGGGTGAGAAGAGACGGGCAGGTGTTGGACAGCGGACCGAGACATGAGAACAGCTTTTCTCTGTTGCTGCAATCGAAACAAGAATTCAAAGATCAGGCCAGTTGAAAGGAGTTTCATGACAGGATATTGAGCTGTTTACATGTCCCCGTCTCCCCCCCCCCCCCCCCCCCCCCCCCCCCCCCCCCCAAAACGCCTTTTTTTCATTCATGCTTCCCTTTGCCACAATGTCAGGGAAAAGAAGTTTCAGTTACTAGCTGTAAACTAACGAAAATTTTAGCTATTTTTTGTAGAATAAAATTCTTCAAGGTAAGCCATTTCCAATTTATATTCATTTCAACGTTCAAACTAGTATCAAAATTAATGCCGAAAACGAGGCTTTCTTCCGGTAGAAATATTGTAAAGCCGCGAATTAGCGCAGCCCCGCTTTCAACGCGATCCGATTTTATGGACTCAACATGTTTTGTGCGGATACGGCTATTCTATTAATCAATAAAGAGCCACGCTTATGGCGTAGAACTGTCTGTAGGAATGTCTGTAGCTGTCTGTTGAAATGCATGTAGGACTATTCGTAGGACTGTCTGCAGGTCTATTGTTTAAAATGCCTTGAGATATGATGTATAACTGTCTGTAGGAATGTCTGTAGCTGTCTGGAGAAATGTATGTAGGACTATTCGTAGGACTGTCTGCAGGTCTATTATTTAAAATGCCGGGAGATGGGATGTATAACTGTCTGTAGGAATGTCTGTAGCTGTCTGGAGAAATGTATGTAGGACTATTCGTAGAACTGTCTGCAGGTCTATTGTTCAAAATGCCGAGAGATGGGATGTAGGACTGTCTGTAGGCCTATCGTTTTTATGGCTATTAGAAGTTAAAACTTAAAATAAAAACACATGTCCCCACCGGGTTGGAAAACACACGGACCCGATGTAAAAAGCAGATCCCGGTTACGACCTACTAAGTTTAAGGTCATATCCGGCCCATGTCATATTGTAAACATACTTGCAGAAGTTGGATAGCTCCGATTCGTTTAACCCAGCGATGGAGTACTTGTCTTCAATGATAGAGGCGTTTGGGTTCAAGATGGGATCAGGGTTCACGTTGATGGCTGCGTAACACTGGATGAGACTCTGCGTGGCTTCCTGTTCGCAAGCTGGGGATAGAATGTTTTGTATGTGGGCGGGTGGTGGCAATCTCAGATTGTAAAGATATCCCCCCCCCCAAAATGGAAAGAATATGTTGTTAGATCGAAAGAGAATCGCAGGATCTTAAGGATACAATGAAACAATGAACACACATAGTCAATCGAGACTTGCTATATTTAACTTTAATTTTAACTCAGTTATTTTCGAATCACTTACATTCATACTTCACGTTGTAACTTGTAGTAATAAATTAAATTTGGAGTGCTTAAAGGTACCAAAAAACACTTTTTGTTGCGGAACACATCTAGTGGCTATTATAATGATATTTATTTAAATTGATTAGCGAGTGTGTGCACCAAAATATTAAAATGGAATTATAAAGTAAATATATTTAAAGCATTTTGAAATCTTGTATTTTCCTTAAAGGTGGTTTGTGTGATGGGGATAAAATAGATCGCGGAATCGGAATTTAGTTTATAATAATGTAGAAGAAGAAAATGTTCAGAGAATGCGCGATTGAATTCCAAGTAGGGCTTCATGATCCCGTTTGGAAACTCTTTGATCTGGTTCGAAAAAGAGCATGAACAAGAACATGATCAAAACTCATTGACAGATTTATAGCAACGTAACCACGATTTCTGTCAGAGCTCATGGGCACATAAACAAAGCCGATAATTGTTCATCCTCTAACTGAGATCGGTGAATGGAAGAAGGCAGTCATCTGGTATCATTAGGAGCTCTATGTCGCATGGACGTTGTTTTTTTTTTAAACAGTAAGCTCTGTGCCGAAGCCAGAAATTACAATCCGTGCTGAGAAAGCTAGCACTGAGCCTCACACAAGACCTCATCCATTAAAAAAACAAACAACAACAACAAGATAACGGGTTGCTCCGCGCTGACTCTGACTTAATGGAATATAAAGAAAGGAAAATCTGAAGAAAAAAAGGACCCAAAAACATAACAAACACTAAAAACTACGTTATGATCACTGCATTCTGGAATTCTGGACGTTGAAACTTTGAAATAAAAATGCTTTAACTCACACACACACACACACACACACAAACACACACACACACACACATACACACACACACACACACACACACACACGCGCGCTGTCACATAACATGTTTTAAAAAATAGGTAGCAGGCGTTTGCATTGCAACACACGTCCATTCTTCTACACCACTTCCAAGGAAGTTGTTTTTTTGTTGTTGAGAAAATGAGCCACAACACTACCAGATACTGGAAGCAGCATCAAGATACTTACATTTGCCACACATGCCGTCCATAATGCCGAGAAGCTGGGCGCCTCTGCCCAATACGCCCATCTTGTCCTCGTTGGTGCACTGAGCGGATGTGTTGTATTTCTGCATATTCTGCAGGATGCAGGGCACCACCTTGTCTTGAATGGCTGAGCTAGAGCAATAGGGAAACAAAATAAACCAAGGTAAATTCATCTTATATGGAATACCTGAGATGTGCATGTAACAGATTAATACCTGAGCTATGCGTGTAACAGATGAATACCTGAGCCATGTGTGTAACAGATGAATACCTGAGCTATGCGTGTAACAGATTAATACCTGAGCTATAAGTGTACTAGAGAAATTCCTGAGCAATATGTGTTATAGATAAATATCTGAGCTATATAGAAATACCTGAACTATAAGTTTAACAGAGAAATACCTGAACAATTTCGGTGACATTGGAAAACCTGAACTATTTGTGTAACAGATAAAAAAAAAACATTTGAATTAAGAGTTAATACGGATACGTTTCTAAATATAATGTCCAGATGACTAGCTATTTAACTCATCCCGAACTGTGGGGAAAAAACGATTCACCATTCTCACTATTTTCTCCCTATGTAGTTCTAGTGATAAACTTAAATGAACCACACATGACCCACAAATTAAGCCTCAGACAAATACGGGCAGGACTGCGTTCAGGTTTAAGCAATAAGAAATGTACACAGGATAGAGAAAAACCTAAAGTAGGACAAAATGAAAGAAAAGCGAAATTTTCGGCTAAGAAGTCTTCGATAGTAGACCATAACAAATTTTTCGAACAATTAAAACGTGGAAAATTTCTGTTGAAAGCAAAATATGATTTTTTTTTTTTTAATTCTGTTTAATATATCGCACAAATGTAAACCTGGAATAGTTGAAGTATATTTTAAGTATATAAAGTATTTTCCCTCAGACAGCCTACGAACTCTTCTACAATATTGATTACATTACCTAACAGCTGGATTAATAAAAAAAAAAATTAAAATAATTTTAACAACTTGCCTTGAAACTTCACTAGGTCACAAAAATACTTGACTTACCTATCTACACTTTTGAATGATTCACCAACAAGCTTTACTAACTCACTAAAACACTTGACTTATATAACTACATATTTGCATGATTCACCAACAAGCGTAACTAACTTACCAAAACACTTGACTTACCTTTCTACACATTGAAGTGACTCACCAACAAGCTTCACTTAAACACTTGACTTACCTATCTACATATTTGAGTGATTCACAAAAAAGCTTTAAAAAGTCACTAAAACAAATGACTTACCTATATATATATATCTGAGTGACTCAGCAACAAGCTTCACTAACTCACTAAAACACTTGACTTACATATCTACATATTTGAACTATTCACCAACAAGCTTCACTAAGTCACCAAAATACTAGACTTACCTTTCTACACATTGGAGTGACTCACCAACAAGCTTCACTAAGTCACCAAAATACTTGACTTACCTTTCTACACATTGGAGTGACTCACCAACAAGCTTCACTAAGCCAACAAAATACTTGACTTACCTATCTAAACATTGGAGTGACTCACCAACAAGCTTCACTAAGTCACCAAAATACTAGACTTACCTTTCTACACATTGGAGTGACTCACCAACAAGCTTCAATAACTCACTAAAACACTTGACTTACATATCTACATATTTAAACGATTCACCAACAAGCTTCACTAAGTCACCAAAACACTTGACTTACCTATCTACACATTTGAGTGACACCCAACCAGCTTCATTAACTCACCAATAATGTTTTAACTCTTCTATAAAATTTCAATAACCGACCAACAATCTTGATTAACTTAACTAACTAACTGGTGTAACTAACTGGTGTAGCTAACTGGTGTAACTAACTGATGTAAATAGCTAGTATAAGTTAGTAACTGTGTAACTAACTGGTGTAACTAACTGGTGAAACTAACTGGTGAAACTAACTGGTGTAACTAACTGGTGTAACTAACTGGTGTAACTAACTGGTGTAACTAACTGGTGTAACTAACTAGTATAAGTTAGTAATTGGTGTAACTCACTGATGTAACTGTGTTAGTAACTGGTGTAACTAACTGGTGTAACTTACTGGTGTAACTAACTGGTGGAACTAACTGGTGTAACTAACTAGTGTAGCTAACTGGTGTAACTAACTGATGTAAATAACTGGTGTAACTAACTGGTGTAACTAACTGGTGTAACTAACTGGTGTAGCTAACTTGTGTAACTAATGGTGTAGCTAACTGGTGTAACTAACGGATGTAAATAACTAGTATAAGTTAGTAACTGGTGTAGCTAACTGGTGTAACTAACTGGCGTAACTAACTGATGTAAATATCTAGTATAAGTTAGTAACTGGTGTAACTAACTGGTGTAACTAACTGGTGTAACTAACTGATGTAACTAACTAGTATAAGTTAGTAACTGGTGTAACTAACTGGTGTAACTAACTGGTGTAACTAACTGGTGTAACTAACTGGTGTAACTAACTAGTATAAGTTAGTAACTGGTGTAACTAACTAGTATAAGTTAGTAACTGGTGTAACTAACTGGTGTAAGTCACTGATGTAACTAACTGTTTTAGTAACTGGCGTAACTAACTGGTGTAACTGACTGGTGAAACTAACATTTAACTAGTGTAACTAACTGGTGTAACTAACTGGTGTAACTCACTGGTGTAAATGACTGGTTTAACAAACTGGTGTAACTGACTGGTGTAACTAACTGGTGTAACTAATTGGTGTAACTCACATCTGTAACTAATGCAGCTTCTTTACTCGACTTGCTCGCCAAGATCACTTACAACCTTGACAAACCCCATACAAACTTGATTTATCAGCCAATGAACTCAACCTATTCACCTACAAACTTGATGTATCAGCCAATGAACTCAACCTATTGACCTACAAACTTGATTTATCAGCCAATGAACTCAACCTATTCACCTACAAACTTGATTTATCAGCCAATGAACTCAACCTATTCACCTACAAACTTGATTTATCAGCCAATGAGCTCAACCTATTCACCTACAAACGTGATTTATCAGCCAATGAGCTCAACCTATTCACCTACAAACTTGATGTATCAGCCAATGAGCTCAACCTATTCACCTAAAAACTTGATGTATCAGCCAATGAACTCAACCTATTCACCTACAAACTTGATTTATCAGCCAATGAGCTCAACCTTTTCACCTAAAACTTGATGTATCAGCCAATGAGCTCAACCTATTCACATACAAACTTGATTTATCAGCCAATGAACTCAACCTATTCACCTACAAACGTGATTTACCAGCGGAGAAACTCGAGCTACTCACCTACAAACGAACTCTATGTAGCTCGTGTACGTGTATTGGGCAGGTATGCCTCCCGTTCTGTTGCCGGTGATGATGAAGATGATGCCGGTGAAGTTGACCCCGAAACTCTCGAAACATTCTGGTGCCATGGCGGCCTCGAACCGGTTGCTGCAAACAGCATTCTGTTGGTTGGCAGGCGGCTGCTGGGGTTGTTGACCGTTGGTCAGCAAGGTCAAGTCAAGGATGAGGACGACTGACACACACAAAAAAAATGAACAACAAAGAGTTTGTATTGTGTGTTCAGATGTGGACTGTTTAAGGTGCAAACGTTCTCCCAGCTTAAATGTATTTAAAAAGTATCCCTTGAATTTTGCGAAGTTTGAAAGATAAGGCCAAATTTTGAGCTGACCACTTACAAAGCCCAAGCAGACTAATTCTAAGCGAGGTCGTCTTAAAGGCACGGGAAAACGGACCAGTTGACCAGTAACCTTGGCCATTGTAAAAAAAAAAAAAAAAAAAAAAATTAAAAAAAAAAAATTATCACATTTCTTCTCTCAATAACTTTTTTTCCCCTCAAATATCTCAATGAACAGAAAGTGGATAAAACATGAATGTGAAGAAAAAAATGCATCACTACATACCAAGACAAGAAATCAGGAATCCTCTTGATGACGACGCTTGCATTTCACAGATTTGAAGTGAACTTTTTTTAATTTAAATTTCTGTAATAACAATTGTTCTTTAAAATATGAGAGGCGGCAAAGGTGACTTATCGAACGTTAAAATCAATTTCTTTTTTTTGTTCAAAGTGGGCTAAGTAGAAAGTTGTGATTTAATCAAATGAGTCCAACTGGACCCGCTATAGTGAAGTTGTTAACGTGGACACAGACGAATAGTGTAATTTTACCCTACGGAAGTTACTGGGACACATGAATTAAGACTAATGAATAAATCACACACATAATAATAATAGGAAAACTAATTTTTGTGGTGGTAATAACAACTTCGGGATCTATTTTACGACTGTGCGGATTAATATATCCAGTAATTACTGAGTCACACTCTGTCCGCTCTGGTCACATGAGGAGATGCTGCACCTGAATGACGTCACGTGGGATTTCGAGGCTGAAAAAATCCGTTACATGTTACATCCCATCTCCAGCCTCCCTTCGCCCTCCCCCCGCCCCCCCACACCCCCCCACACCCTCCTCAACCACGTACAGGCGTATGACTTTCCCATCACTTCACCTTTCCTTACCTGGCTGAAATGTTGTGATTGCTTTGTAAGATTAGGTGTGTGACCACTTCCTTCTCGCGGCCCCTGGACACAGTTAACCCGCATGCCCACCAATGTCTAGCACCTAGGTGCAGCTACGTGATTAAGTAGACTGTCGTCCGCTCCGTGTGTGTGTGTGTGTGTCAGAGGCCGTGGCGTCTAAATACAACAAACACGCACACAACATTTCGATGTTGTTGTTTTTATTTTTTTAAAATACATTTTCCGCACAATAAGTTAACTCTAATGACGGAGGGTTTACATTCTGAAAATTTAAAACATTATTTAACAATTTGAAAAGCAAGCAATTATATTATTTTGATAATGTCGACGACATAGTCGTAAACACAAAAAAAAACATTATAAGTTTTGTCATTTTCGGGATCTAAGTTGGTTCAATTTCAGTTAAATAAAAATTTAAAATATCACAACCATTTTTAAGAAACATATTTAGAAATAGAAATTTGATGTTACGCACCTAATGAACACAAATTGATATCTTGTCTGGACCAATTTGGGGAATTTTTTTTTTTCGCGCTATTGAACTGAGCGCAACGCATCTACATTGGCTAGTTATTACATTATTATAATTATTATTATTTTATAAAAAATAATGAATGCAACAACACTATTCTACAAACTTCAGGTAGTTGGGGATTTTTAAACCTCAGACAGGGGTCATCCTAAAACAGTGGTTCTCAACCTGTGGGTCGCGACGCCTCTGGGGGTCGCATGACCCTTTCACAAGGGTCGCCCAAGACCATCTGAAAACACATATGCTCTACAGTTATATTGTATCAAAGAAAATAATTTTGTGGTTGGGGGTTGCCACTGCATTAGAAACTGTATTAATGGGTCGCGGCATTATAAAGGTTGAGAACCACTGATCTAAAAGAAGGATCGATACGATGGGGGGGGTCCACCCCCCCCCCCCCCGCTTGTATGGGCCTCATTAACATTGAACGGCAACTAAAATGATAGAAGGAGAAACTCTGAATTCAAGTCCAGAGATGGAGTCCCGTATGATGATAACATTGACGCAATGGCTATTCCGACAACTCCTGCCAAGCAGCTGGTGACTAAGCTGTGGAACCAGCTTATCTTCGTACAACCAAAACCCTAGGCCATGTGATTTCCTCCTGCGAAGACTACCACCATCATCACACTGCGATGGACGGATGCCAGAAACATTACTAAATTTAAAAAAAAAAAATGAATTAACAAAAGCTTACAATTGATTTTCTTATTCATCTTAAACTCACAACAATAAGCAAAACACGCTTTAAAAAAAACAACAACACAGTAAGTGTTATTTTTCTTTATTCCCTGAACACCAAACATTTCGCAATAGTTAAACGCAGGCATTAAGTAAAAATAATAATAAATATTAACAGATACCGGTAGTAAAAAAAAAAAAAATTAGTTTCATTAATATAAATCAACTGTGCTAAAATGAACATGTTATAAGGTGAGCGATTTTAGTTGTATCTTATACGTAATCCTCTTCCATTTTTTCCCTTACGTTTATCATATAAGATGTTTGTTCAACAGTGGCCAGGACTTAAACCTGCAGCTAATTATAACACTGACGTACAGTTTGAACTATTATAAAATATATTTTAAGAAAAATAAAAAATCACAGTGGAATGATTAGGTGCAATCAAGCTATGCGACGGAGATGTAGCTACGATGGTTGTCTTAGTAATTTATTCAGACTTACAGCAAAGCTTGTTTTTTAAACAAAAATTCCTTTAGTGTCTAAAAACCTCTCAAATCATAACAATCGCATTTAGTGAAATAAGGCAATAAAGCTAAACACAATTTTGTTCATTAGGATCTAATTTTTTAAATGGAAAATGTTGCATTTTGAAGCCTTATATATCTTTATATGTGTAATGAACGTACTAATTAGTCGTCAACGGCCTCCCCGGTAATGCGGTGTTTGACAGCTCAGATTTAGGACAGCCACCCTCCCCAACCCCAACCCCCCCCCCCTTTGCGCCTAAAATTGATCTGGAAGAGCCGATGGCGATTCTGTGCAGGCCTCTGATGGATGGACGAGGGTCTGTGATGGACAGGCTGTCATGTTGCAATCATGCTTGTGCCTGGAAGGGAGCAGGAAGTAATGTTTGGGGAGGTGGGTAGGGCATCAAGTATTGGTTTAATAGAATAGAAGAGTAGAGTGCAGTAGAGGGATAGTGTATTAATGGATAAGTAGTGGTTTGATAGAAAAGAAAAGTACAGTAGAGGGGCGGTGTGTCCATGGATAAAAGCTGTGCTGGATTAAAGACTATCCAGCAACGCAACAAACCTAACGTGCGACCACTACCATTGCAAAAAAAAAAATAAGCAAAAATATTTTTTTTTCAGGAGATCTAAAAAGAAGGATCGATACGATGGGCCGGGGGGGGGGGGGAGGAGGAAGGATCTCGAAAAGATATGACGATTATATATTATACTCAAAGAAACACGTTTATAACAGAACTCTAAAGTACACTAAGTTTTTTACCCCCCCCCCTCCCCTTTTTCCAAGACCTATGCAGCGAGGGTGCCTCTTGCTAAGATCGGAGAACATGCTGCCTATTTCGGCACATGCCTAAACCTCTGTGTTAGGCACCTTGTCCTGCCAGCGAATTCGTAAGATGCAACGCAGACGTCTGCGGTAGAGTTTCGGTCTCATGACTGACGTAATTTGGCCTAAATTTTACTGCTATATATATAGTTATGTTCAAAATTCATTAAACAACAATATACAAGAGGCACTTTTTTTTTTCCAAATGCTTGAATTTATTTCTTGAAGGTAACGGATTTGTGACATGATTATCGTGTTCTTGAATAGATTTCCGTGTGTATTTGAAGTTTTGTAAAATTTTTGGGGGGTTAATTATTGCTACTGCTTTCTTATGTAATCATTCCTAAGTCTTCCTTTGCTACGGCTATCCCAGGTAATACTTCCTAAGTCTTCCCTTGCTACGGCTATCCCGGGTATCCTCCCAACGTCTGCCCTCTGCTACTGCTATCCCGGGTAATCCTCCCAAAGTCTGCACTTGCAAATCTTTCATTACTCCACCGGGTACGGTCAGAGGGGTCGCTATAAAAGGGAATTAATTCAGTAAATGAATCTCTAAATGATAGGATTAAGACTTATCGGAAATCTACCACACAAACCGATACTCCCCATGGCTTTCTAAATTAGTTCCCTTGTATTGCGACACGTCTCTGTTTTGAAGTGAACACGGCACACCATTGGATTGGTTGGGGGAGAGGGGGTGGCGGAATAGTTCTATTTTATTCTCATATGAAAGTAGATATTGACCAACAAAAATAGTCTATTCTAACAGTAAAGTAACATTTAGGAACAAAGCTACTATTATGCCATTTAAAGTTTGTTTTAAGTATGGAACGTCACCACTTCAAAATTCAACTTAGTCTTTGACCACAAGTACGACGAACAAAAAAAAAAAAGAAGAGACATTTCAGATACATTAATAATACACCAAACTGAGTCGATTCATTAAGATTGCTTCACCA
>CAXITT010000115.1:164605-179659 GCA_964033795.1 Lymnaea stagnalis | reverse complement strand
AAAAAAATCAACTAACTTCCTAAAAAAAATCAACTAACTTCCTAAAAAAATCAACTAACTCCCTAAAAAAATCAACTAACTCCCTAAAAAATCAACTAACTCCTTAAAAAATCAACTAACTCCTTAAAAAATCAACTAACTCCCTAAAAAATCAACTAACTCCCTAAAAAATCAACTAACTCCCTAAAAAATCAACTAACTCCCTAAAAAAATCAACAAAAAAAATCAACTAACTCCCTAAAAAAATCAACTAATTCCCTAAAAAAAACAACTAACTCCCTAAAAAAATCAACAAAAAAAATCAACTAACTCCCTAAAAAAATCGACTAATTCCCTAAAAAAAACAACTAACTCCCTAAAAAAATCAACTAACTCCCTAAAAAAAATCAACTAACTTCCTATATTTAATCAACTAACTTCCTAAAAAAATCAACTAACTCCCTAAAAAAATCAACTAACTCCCTAAAAAAATCAATTAACTCCCTAAAAAAATCAATTAACTCCCTAAAAAAAAATCAACTAACTTCCTAAAAAAAATCAACTAACTTCCTAAAAAAATCAACTAACTCCCTAAAAAAATCAACTAACTCCCTAAAAAATCAACTAACTCCCTAAAAAAATCAACAAAAAAAATCAACTAACTCCCTAAAAAAATCGACTAATTCCCTAAAAAAAACAACTAACTCCCTAAAAAAATCAACTAACTCCCTAAAAAATCAACTAACTCCCTAAAAAAATCAACAAAAAAAATCAACTAACTCCCTAAAAAAATCAACTAACTCCCTAAAAAATCAACTAACTCCCTAAAAAAATCAACTAACTGCTTTAAAAAAATCAACTAACTTCCAAAAAAAATCAACTAACTCCCTAAAAAAATCAACTAACTCCCTAAAAAAATCAACAAAAAAAACAACTAACTCCCTAAAAAAATCAACTAACTCCCTAAAAAATCAACTAACTCCCTAAAAAAATCAACTAACTCCCTAAAAAATCAACTAGCTCCCTAAAAAAATCAACTAACTCCCTAAAAAATCAACTAACTCCCTAAAAAATCAACTAACTTCCTATATTTAATCAACTAACTCCCTAAAAAATCAACTAACTCCCTAAAAAAATCAACTAACTGCTTTAAAAAAATCAACTAACTTCCAAAAAAAATCAACTAACTCCCTAAAAAAAACAACTAACTCCCTAAAAAATCAACTAACTCCCTAAAAAAATCAACTAGCTCCCTAAAAAAATCACCCCTTTAGCGATCAAATGGAAAATGAGGGGGAGAGCTATATGGTTTTAAAACGGCCGTGGACGCATGCTGGTAAGATTTGACATGCTTAGGGAACGAATTATGTTTTAAATCATTCGGTCCCAACTCTGAAAGCGCAATTTTAGGCCTGATCCATCTGATCTACGTCTGATGAAAAGCGTGGAATCTACCCTTTTTAAACAAAAAAAAATTAGTTTAACAAATGCAATTTGCATTAAATAATTGTTTACATTAATAATTGATGGACTGCTGTACAAGAAATATAAGAACAATGTATGCTAAACTTGAATTCATAGACAGGACAAAAGATTTGGACATTTCGGCTCAGAGGCTTCATCAGCAAACAAGACAAAAAGAAGTATGACAAGTATCAGATAAAAGTAAACATTTTTTTAGAGATTTCCTTTTGTTGCAGGAAGTAGGATTACAGGAACAGAAAGAATATAAATATTGGTTCTGTGAAAAATAAGGGTGAGAATCTTCTAATAATTAAAGGAGAGCATAAAAGACTGTAAATGTAATATCAAAACGAGGTATGTGGAAACTTGATTTAGAGAAAAGGACAAAAAGATTAGGATATTTTTAGGCATAGAGTCTTCTTCAGCACACAGAACAAATGAAGATATCACAAAGAACAGAGCACTGATAATCTTAACGGACCAACATATTTAGGCATGCATAAAAGCTAAGGAAAAAGAAGAAAAAAAATGCAGGGAAATTGAGAAACAATAGTAAGAGAGTATTTGATTCATACCATGTGGAGGTATGGTGCCGAAAAGCTGAATAAATTTGTTTTCCATTTTCACTCTCTCTGGTGTGTTTGTGCAAGAAATGAGTGCCGTAATGGATACATCTAGTGCACCTTTATGTTGCCCTCTGTTGAAGTGTGAAGAGACTGGGGAAAGTTTACCTTGTTCAATACCCCGAAGATAGATTCTGACCACTGACATTGTTACGTTTTGTTGTTGTTTTTTTTTTTTGTTAAATAGAAACGTCTTTGTTATATATTTTATAGTATGAGCCTGTGGCTTATTATTTCCGATGTCAGGTAGATACTTCTAGTCAGAGGCGTAGCGAAGGGGGGAGGGGCAGGGGGGTACAGATATCCCCGGGCGCCAGCTAGTTAGGGGGCGCCAAATGTGCTTTGATATTATTTTATTGATAAAAATAATGGGTTTGAGAGTTAAAAAAAGAAAAGGGGGTGCTTTCAAATGAATATTGTCCCTGGGCGCCAAACACTCTCGCTACGCCTCTGCTTATAATATACTTGGTTTTTATATTGAACGGTCTACAATGTGGTGATGCCCTTTTTCGAAAATCGACGCAAATTTCTTTGGATTTTGAGATATTCGTTTGAAGCTAATGTCTTAATACCGACGAATAAAGCTTGTAGCTGAGTCGTGGTGTAACTCTTCCCGTACAGACATTAAGCCAACGATGATAGTATCATCAGCAAATTTAAAGATACGAACGGTGGCGCATGGGTTTCTGTTTATCACTGGTATAAATTGTGGTATAAATTGTGTTAAGGGCGTGGGGGGGGGGGGAAGAAAAGGCGCCACAGAACTTTTATTTCCGTGCCCCTGGACATAACGGAAATAAATCAAGGGGCGAATCATTATATATCCTGCCCCGTCCTACCTATTTATAAAATTCTGGAAGAATAATTTTGGCTAAAAACAAAATAAACGTGTCACTTACATGCGGCTGCAATTCAAGTTGATGTGATTTTGTTAAAGGTAGATAACCTAAAGTGACAAATATGCACATCAATTAAAGTCATGGGCCGCAAACTTCAGTTAATTTTTTTTTTATTCATGGGAGACTATCTTGATGTTAGTGCAAGGGTTTAATATTTGCGTTAGTTCCCCTCGTTGAACAACCGGAATTTTTTTTTTTTCCGGCAGGTCTAACGCCTACGAATGTGTAACATTTTGTGTAACATGGTGTGTAGCATGGTGTGTAACATGTTGTGTAACATGGTGTGTAACAGGGTCTGTAACATTGTGTGTAACATGGTGTGTAACATGGTGTGTAACATGGTGTGTAACATGGTGTGTAACATGGTGTGTAACATGGTGTGTAACATGGTTTGTAATATTGTGTGTAATATGGTGTGTAACATGATGTGCAGCATGGGATGTAACATGGTGTTTAATTAGTTTGTAACATGGTGTGCAACATGGTGTGTTAGAAGTGTGTAACATGGTGTTACGCACTGACTTGTATTGGGAGAAGTTAATCTCCTATTTTAATTTTAATTGGCTCGTTGTAAACAGTGCCTAACAAAGGACGATACCATAGAATCAACAATATTAAGGATACGACCCAAAACAGTTTCTAGTTACAATTAATAAGATTTATTAAGGCTGAAGATAATTACAAAAGAAAGGAAAATATAATGACAATCTTCAATTTACAGTATGGTAGATCTTGTACCGGTACACAGTTAATACAGTTAGAATAGTGAGCCAATGAATAATGCGAAATAAACACATATGAGCACACAAATACATCATTTCCCTTCCATTTTGACAATAATCTCTTGTATTTCTTTGGTCGATGCTGATTAAATGTTTAGCTCATCCACCAGATGTCCTGTCATTTTTAGGCTCCTATTTTCAGGGTAGAATCTTGAAAACGGGAGAAAAAAATATAATCGACCATTTTAACCTAAAAATTGTTTTGTTATCCTAAGTTCATTACCTGGGGGGAAACCCACATATAAATCAAACAGAAATTACATAATTTTTATTTTGTAAATTGATAATCATATATTAAAATAAAAATTACAATGATTAATTTTCTAATCACTTGACAATGTTGAAAACTAAAGGCAAGGTGGTCTATTTCATCTTATATGCAGCTCCCTCTTGCACCATGAGATTTACCCTGATAAGTGCTGGGCATGCCGTCTAGAATGTTCTGGAACACACACACACACAAAAAGGAAAGACCGATCAACACTGATTGTCTTATTTAATGGACTTTTGTCTATTATTACATTAGGGATAAAATGCAGTCAGCGATTATTCCACTATAAACAGTATAGGTCATATATGTTCCCCAGGTCAACCATTGAACATAGTACAATTTTTTATGTTTTTTGCTATCATATTCTAATTTTTTTACTTCAAAGAGTGGGGAGGGAGCTCCCCAGAAAATTATGTTGAAACTTCCTGTTAAGTTGCGACATTATAATGATATAACTGAGTGGCATACTGGTATTTCGTTTTCAGCCACTAGAAACAGCTCTTTTAATCATGCACACTTCTTTCTTACCGAGACTCAGTGAAAAACCCGAAAGGTTATCACCGACACTGTGCTTAGGGTGAGACTGAGACAACTCTTGCCAAATCCATGCCTTTAACTACACATGTGCCTTACATTTCATATAACAGCCTTACCCCATACGGTACAAAAATCAGAGTCAGGATATAAATACAAATGCGTATTACATTTTTAAGGCTATGTCAACTCTAATCTATTGACATAGTGAAGAATATTCTGAGAGAGCATGAGGGGGAAAAAAGACTTACCAGTACTTCAGATATGGACAGAAGCCTGCCTTAACTTTGCTAGTACTTTCATTAGTAAGATCCACTTGCTTGCAAAACAAACTTAGCATTGTCATACATACATTGCGACTCTTTTCTCAACTGAAAGAAAATAAACATGATGCAGTCAATATCCAGACCCAAAAATGCATTAGGCATTAGGCATATAGTATATAGCCTATGTACTAGATATTTAACTTTTAAGGATAAAGTGGGGTATGCAGCACACACATTTCCACATAGATCCCATTTTTAAAAATAACACATATTTAATTCATTGAAGAGTAGACTAAGTTAGACTAAAAATCGACTAACAATCGAATTACAGAAGACAGTAGTCAGTAGCCGAATTTACCGCCAAAAAAAAAAAACCACGCAACTTTGATCTTGATGTCATATTAATAATTATAGAACTATATTTAAAATGGAATAAAAAGAAAAGTATCATGGCTTTTTTTTAGCTTTATTTAACATACAGCACGTCACACTCTTCATTGTGTTTCTTCAGCGCTGCACGTAGTCTTGGTAAAATATGCACCTTTCTCGGTTGATATTGATGGCTACAAAGCGACACCAGCAAACAGGAAGTAACCGTCACATGACCAACCGAATATGGACCCCACGTGATCAGTCGGGCCCGAAAAGCGATTTTGGCTATAGGGACCCGGGTCCAAACAGCCACTTCGTTTTGATTATTATCTCTGAGGGTCTGTTTTTTCCCCCATAGGATTGATTTGGGTGGCGAGAAGGAAGAGGGGGGATAAATGTGGAGGAGTGGACGAGGAGAAGGATTAAGATGTGGGTGAGGGGAGTAGGGCAGTGGGCATGAGACGAGGAGGTGAGGCGGAAAGGGGAAAAGGAGGTGTAGGAGGGGTGGAAGAGGGGGAGGAGGAGGATGGTTTGAAATGAGGGATTTTGAAGAGGGAAGAAAGAAAGGGGGCTGTACGTTACAAGCATTTTTTTTGTTTTAGTTTCAAAAGATTTTAAAAATATTTTGAATTCCTAATTTTATCTCCATTTTAAAACTATTAAAGGTAATATTTAGCTTCTAAATGCACAACGATAGAGTTAATGTTTGGAATGGTTTTACCCGAAAAGCAAATAAAGCACAATAAAGGTACAACACTAAGAATGTATTCTCTGGACTGATTTTTATTATCAGCCAAAGAAAAGTATTTTTAAAAACAAAACAAACAAAATGACACATTTTTAACACACAAAAATTTCCATAAAATAGTAAATGTTATAAAACAAGTCAGGAGAACATATAAACAAGACACATTTTAAGGGAATCTTTACGCGTTGAAATTTACCAGAAACAAAGTTAAAATTTATAGTCTGTACATAAGCCCCAGAAGACCTCGGCCGAACCTTTTAAAAAAAAAAAAGTACCTCACCCTACTCAACTACAAGAGATCATTAGTCAAAATAACTAAAGTGCTCCGAAATATGACTCAAATACCCCGACTAATATTTGCCCGCCTCAATACCTGTACCTAGCAGGGCCGCACCCGAATAAAAGGAAAAGCTTGTCACGTTGTGAACACGTGCAACAGTGCGAGACCGCCATTGATCCCTTTGGACTGGTCTCGGCCATTCAATATTTGCTTTCAAGACAAAACCTGTAACCGGAAGTACGAAATAGAATCAATTTTCGCCCCACGAGGACCCACTCTTCATACATGAAATCGAACAGACGAATGCGCCACTTCGGGCGTTGAACAATCCGCGACCACCCTGTCTCTCACTCCCTCCCCCCTTTTTCCAAACTGCTCCCAAAATATCATCTACAACTCTTTAGTTTTACAATTGGAGCAGAAAAGAAAAATAAGCCCCCAATAATCAATCAGAAAGCTGATCTTTAGGATGCTTCCCATCAGTTCACACAGGTTATTTTCAATTTACCGAACTCGTTCACAATTCACGCTTTTCTTTCAGTCACTGGGTTTATCAGCCTACCATACTTCCCCACAAAACCCCCCTTCCCCACAACCTTCCCCACACCCCAATGCCTTATACTCAATTATCCATGTTAACCAAAATAATTTCGATATTTGTTGAAATGGCAAAGATTAAATGGCTGACAACATGACAATAAATCAATGTTCATATTTATTAACTTCGTATGGGGGTTTAATCTAACATATTGGCGTCTCAGAAATGTGAAACATGGGGGGTTTCATATAGCATAGTGTGGTTTCAGAAATGTGGTACGTTATGGCGGTACAATTTTTAACTGGTCCGATATCCTTTACCATGCGATTTCCACATAGGCAGGTCGGGTCTTTCTCTTTCTGTGCCCCCAAACAATGGAATTCTCTCCCACTACACATCCGAAATATACCGACCATACAAGCCTTCAAAACTGCCCTCAAGACCCATCTCTTCAAACTCTACTATACATTCTCATTCTCGCCCTCCAATTAACTGACAAACAAAGCGCTTTGTTGCTGGGTGCTGTCCATGGCTGGACAGCGGTAGATAGTGCTTGGGTGGGTTAGGTCAAGCTTTTACAAATTTTTGTTTTTAAAAGTATAATTTTCGGTCATTGCTAATTATTATGTGAAACGCAGTGAGCCTAGGCCTAGGCTGGGGTACTGCGCTATATAAAACCAACTTAATAATAATAATATCCTTTACAACGCGAGTTTCACGTAACACATGTCCCTGCGTCATTGAAGTTGACAAGATCACTTTCCCTCTGAAAATAGGCAAAACAGAATCAAAGATGGCTTTACCTGCACAAGTCGCAACGTGATTTACACAATCCTTTGTAAAAAGTACGGTAAATTATATGTAGGAGAGGCAGATCTTCGCCCTGGAGACCGGTTTAGGGAACATCTCTATAACATAAATAAACAAGCTCTTTGTCCGGTCTTTAAACATTTAAGCAGTACTAACCATAATAGAATTTTATAAATCGCCGTTACTGGTATACTATGTACAAGTAATACACCGGATAGCATTGATATGGAAAATAAATTATTAAAAAAGATTTGGTACGTTGACTCCACACGGTGTAAACCAAATCCACAATTTTACATAGCTGCCATTTTTTACCTCTATGGTTTATTACATTTGAAACTAAATCACTTCCTTTCCGTTGTTCTTTACTTTGATTTTGTCTCGGTTTTGCGCCCACTCTTATTCTTTTCTATTTGTTGGTTAGGATACATGTATCTATATATAATGTAAATTTAATTTATTCTTCATAAATGTTTTGTTGTTGTACTGATGAAGGCATTTGCCGAAACGTGTACTTGTGTAATATGTAAAATAATTATTAAAGCTGAACATGTTTTGTTGTATTGACACAAATTGTTCGTGTTTAATTAATTAATTTAAAATCTGTATCGCAGTCCAATTCTCTTATAATTAGTTAATTGAGTTTCACGTAGGAAGGTCTGATATCCTTTACCATCTTAGTTTTACGTATAAGCAGGTCTGTTCTCCTTAGCCATCCTAGTTTATCGTAGACAGGGTAATAACCTGCAATCAGGTTAGCACAATATGAAACGAGTGTATGAATAAACTCACCAGATCAATATCCCTTCCCACACCTTTACCCATCCCCTACCATCCCCCAATGTACCATAACAGTACACATCACCGAATGCAATTTTTTCCCCTCCAGAACTATTTCTGCATAGAGGTCATTACGGGCCTATAAATTGAATATATATAATTACATCAATAAATTAGTTACGATCTAGCTTCACGGTTGCAAATTTGTCACTATGCTTTGGGAATCGTGTATTAAAAATTTCCCTTTTATTTTTTTTAAATTTTTTTTTAAAATTAGAGTGCCTTCTAAATCAAGTAGATCTCAAACTGAGGTTTTCCGGAGATCATCAACAACACGGGTCATAAAATTATTCGTACATCAAGAGGTCAAGTTAAGATGTTTCAGAAAAGAACAAATTTAAAAAAAAAAAACAAGGAACTGAATGATTTTTAAAATGAGAAACAAAGAAACACACTGATGTCTTGGGGCATTCGTTTTTCAGGAATCTTATGTTTGTTTTGAGAGTCACTGAATTTTTAAATGCCTTCTTCTCATATTGAGAAGTCAAATGTTCGCTTTTCTTCGACTCCATCCCCCTCCTTTTTTTTTCTCACAAAACTGCTTTGATGAAAGCTGTTAAGAAGTTAAGAGCTACAGAGATCGATGGTTCATTCAAACACAGATCACGTGTCTGGAGCGCCATTGTTATTTTTATGGTTTTTCTGCTATTCATATCTTTCTATCAATAATGTTGTGAAAATCATTTGAGAGGAGTAGAAGGGAAGGCTGTGATTTAAGAAAAATAAAATAAGTAATAGGAGCTTGTTGCTGCTTTAGGTCCTTGGGGGGTGGGGTGGATGTAATTGAGGGGGGGGGGACCGTTTCGTGATCCTGTAGGTCAACGTAGAAAATTGTATTCAAATCGAGTGACAGCTGTAAAGGTTGTAAATGGTTGCTCGTGATGACCCCACCAAGGAACTCTCATCAGAAGGAGGGGGGCATGTAGTCCACATCAAGACGGGGGGGGGGGGGGGGGGGTATGGATGGCTTAAGGAATTTTTGTTTCATCAGTCGATCAATACATGACCTCCTGACCCAAATTTAAAAGTATACCTACTGACCCATAACTAAAATATACCTTATGACCAATCTCTTCTTGTCCGTTTTTTGTTATTAAAAATATTTGAGGTTTTTTTCCCCGCTCTAGTAAATACATGTAAAAATTAAATCATATCCTACATTCATATAAAAACAATCTGTTTTAATGGAGACATAATCGAAATTTAAGTGGTATATAAAAAAAAATTATTTCTAGCCCAGGAGTTGTTTTTGAAATTTAGACATTTAAAATATTTGTGTTTGTTTTAAAGTATCATAACCGATAACTATTTAATTTTCATTGAAATTTGCTCTAGCCTTATTAATAGTTTTTCAAATATATTTATATTTATATTTATATGTTTTATATATATATATATATATATATATTATATATGTATATATATATAATATAATTTTTTGTTTGTTTGTTGGTGTAAAAATTAATTTTAAGTAAAGTTTATAAATGGTCAAGCGAAAAGTTTGCAAGCCAAATATGAAAAAAAAAGAAGAAAAAAAAAAGATTTGGACATTCAAAACTAAAAAAAGCTACGTTATATTTATGTAGCTAATCAAACTTCATGGGTGCCCCTGTCACATTCAGGCGATGGTGTGTTTTTTGCAGGGCGAAAACACAAGGTTTGAAATTTCGTTAGGAGAATAAGCTGGTTCCGTGTCAGTAGATGCCACACACCCCCCTACTATACCCCACGCAAACGTTGATCCCAGGGGAACATGAAGGGAATGGTATAGCTCTGCCCCACCAGGGTCCTTTACATCTAAATTTATGGCTCTGGCTGAAGTCCAGGCTATTGAATGGATGTGTCCAGCTTGGAGAGACCAAAAAAAAATAAAAGCTTGCTGCGATAAAGCTACCTGACGAATTTAAAACTTTGACAAGGCCAAAATGAGAACCTCTATGGAAACGTGACTTTAAAGTTGCGGCACCAGCACAAGCAATCACACAATCATAAAATCAAGAAATAAACAATCAAGCAATCAACAATCAAACAATCAAGCAATCAAACAACCAAGCAATCAACCAATTAAGCAATCAATCCGAAGACCAAAAAAAAAAAATGTTTTGAAGAAAGAACACAAAAAAAAAATAAAAATAAATGAATTATTATAAACTAGAATAAATGACTCGATGTTATCGGGATAATAATGATTGGTCCTTTGCGATAATTTCTAACTGCTCTTGCAAAAACTCATCACAATTTATAACTTTAAAATTATAATGTTATTTATGTTTCTAACATCATTAAGTTTTGAGAAATATTTATCTGCTATAATATACGCTTACCCTACTCCCTTTCACGCTCCCAAAATACCTTTTCCCCTCAAAACATGACCTTAAATTACCCAATCTAAATTAACACTAATTATATCACTTTTGTCACTAAAGAAGTTAATTACTACGCTAGAGAAATACTTTAGAATTTCCCCTTTTCTTGCCCTTGAATTACAACTTTTTTCTCTAAAATTGTTAAAAATCCTAATCTTAAATTTACACCAAAAACTCTATATATGATAGAGATATATTTTATATTACAGGAATTCATATATATTGTGGAGTGTTCGGACCACGACCGACTGATAGGATTTAAATATAGTGTCATCCACGTAAAAATGTACACATCCTATTTCCTACCTCCGATATGTATGTGCCCAAGAAGGTTAATTATTTATTAAAATCATTCCTTTATTTTGAGACGTATCTTGTGCTGCCTTGGGCAAAATAAACAAACCCACATTTGTAAAAAGAAAATGTATCATCTCTTTTTTCACAAATGTAATACGATAGGATGTAAATATATTGTCATCCACTTAAAAATGTACACTTCCTATTTCCTACCTCCGATTTGAATATAATCAAGAAGGTTAGTTTTGTATCAAATTCATTCCTTTATTTTGAGACGCATCTTGTTCTGCCTGCAACCCCTCCCCCACCCAGCTTAAAATAAGTTTAGAAAATCTTTCACTGGATTATAGTCCCTTCCATACCCAAATTAACATATTTTGCAATTCATATGGTTCGTTCTTATTTGTATGAGGTATAAGTGAATTAGTGTATGCTATTTATTTATGGAGTTGTGGTGCACTGATTGAATTAAACCACATTATCTTATTAGAATTATATTTAAAGTTTAGTTTTAATCACGTTATAAATTTAATAAAAGTATATTTTTGTAATAAAAAAGGCAAAACTTTTTAAGTGTAAAAATATACAAGCTAAAATGTGCTTATGTGTTTTATTAGTAATGTAAACAGCAATCAATTATATTTATTAATTTTATTTTTAAGAAGGGAAAATACATTATCAGTTTTGCCACGTGAGATTATTAAATTTAAAGTAACCTAAGATTTTGGCGAAATAGAATATTCGCGCTATGACGTCATTTGCTTGATTATTTAGAAAAAAATAATTTTAATTTTATTTCGCAATATTAACAACGCACTAAAAGACGCACTAAAAACGACTGATGCTTTGGTTTTCCCGATAAATGTTATTACGGTGTAATTTTTTGGTCAAGATTTTTTTTATTTTTTCATAACTTTTAAACACAAAGAAAATGCTTAAAATAGTTCCTTAGTTAATACTTTAAATGTATTTGTAATTTATAATAATAATACTTAAACTTTTATTAAAATAAAAGTGGATTTAAAATATTTCTTTGCACATTTACATTTACTCGATTTCCGTAAAATAATAGATAATTACTATGATTGTTTTTAGAAATCCGAACGTACTTAAATCGTATCTCCCATTTGGCATTATGTCAGTATAGCTCATCTATATATATAAAAATGAATGCTTGTATGTCTGTCTGTATGTCTCGTATGCGCTCCTACACCATTGATGCGATTACAACAAATCTTTGAACAGTTGTTTTTCACATAACCGGCCATTTAACTAAGACATTAAAAATCTTATCAAGTGTTCCGTTCCTAGCCCTTAGCCCTTAATTCGTTTTTTTTCTAACATGAGCTTTGTAAAAATATTTTCCACATGCGCTCCTATGCCATTTATCCGATTCTTATAAAACTTTGGTGAAATGTTGCGAGCATATTCATAAACATTTTTAAAATATTACAAATTGTTTTAAAATATTCAGTTTCGAGCCAGGGGCTTCATATTCGTTTTTCCTTATATGAGCTATATAAATATATTTTCAAACCGTATGCGCTCCTACACCAATCATGCGATTGCAACAAAACTTAGTGAGTTGTTGTCCATGCGCCAATTCATTTTACTGTGTTATTTAAACACTGTTCAAAATATTCCGTTTTCGGCCGCTGGCCCTTAATTCGAATTTTTTCAAATATGAGCTTTGTAACAAATAATTTTCATATGCGCTCCTACGCCATTTATTCGATTGCAATAACACTTAAAACTTTGGTGAGATGTTGGAAGCGCGGCCGCAAAGGTTTTTAAATTATTATAAACTTTTCAAAATATTCCAATTTTAGCCAGCGGCCTTATTTACTTTTTTTCTTATACGAGCTATATAAATATAATTTCAAACCGTATGCACTCCTGCACCATTCACGCGATTGCGACAAAACTTTGACGAGTTGTTATCTATAAACATAACCATTCACTGACCCAAATTCTTATTTTTTCTTATATGCGCATTTTAAAAAATAATTTTCTATGGGCTCATATACCATTTTTCAGAATGCGATAAAAATTTAGTGAGATGTTGTTCTATCGCCCACAAAAATTATTAAATTACTACAACCGTTTTAAAATATTCAGTGTTGAGCCAGGTGCCCTATGTTTGTTTCTTACAAAATGAGCTATATAAATATAATTTCAAACAGCATGCGCTCCTACATCATTCAAGCGCTTGCGATAAAACTGAGGTGAGTTGTTGTCCAAGAGCCAGAGCATTTTTCTAAGCCATTATAACTCTACTAAAATATTCCGTTTTTTTGGCAATCGCCCAAAATTCGTGTTTTTTTCCTTACATTAGGAGCTTTATAAAAAATAATTTCCGTATGCGCTCCTCTACATTATTACAATGCGATAAAATTTTAGAGAGATGTTGTGCGCGCGCCCGCCCGCAAAGGTTTCTTAAATGATTACAACCATTTTAAAATACTCCGTTTTTAGCCAGGGGTCCTATGTTCGTTTTTTTCTATATAAGCTATACAACTATAATTTTAAGCTATACAACTATAATTTCAAACAGAGCTAAAGCATGAATGGATAACTTTTTAATCAAATACAAATAGTGATATTAAATTGAGTGTGTTACATATTAAGTAGGTTTCTGAAGTAATACAACAATTCTACAATATTCCATTTGTGGAGGGGGTACATTATTACAATGCGATAAAATTTTAGAGAGATGTTGTGCGCGCGCCCGCCCGCAAAGGTTTCTTAAATGATTACAACCATTTTAAAATACTCCGTTTTTAGCCAGGGGTCCTATGTTCGTTTTTTTCTATATAAGCTATACAACTATAATTTTAAGCTATACAACTATAATTTCAAACAGAGCTAAAGCATGAATGGATAACTTTTTAATCAAATACAAATAGTGATATTAAATTGAGTGTGTTACATATTAAGTAGGTTTCTGAAGTAATAAAACAATTCTACAATATTCCATTTGTGGAGGGGGGTCCTAAATTCGTTTTCCACACTTCTATTATCTATATGATTATAGTATGCATTTCTATACCATTCGTTCGATTGTGATAAAACTGGGTCAAGTGAAATGCGCACTATCGAAAAAGTTTCTAAATTAGAAAAAAAAACATTTTACAATATTCCGTTTGGGCCAGTGACCCTAATTTCATATTTTCTTCTAAGAGCTTTGTAACTATAATTTCAAACAGAGCTATTGCATGTGTGGAAGTAGCTGAATCCACTGGCAAATTTTTCAAATTTAGTACAATCATTGTACAATATTCCAATTAGGGCTGGGGACCCTAAATTCGTTTTATTTTCTTAAATGAGCTTGATCAATTAAATTTATAACGGAGATATCAACACTACCACTCTTGAACAAATGACACATTTGTAGTAAAGCAGAGAAAACACGTTTTTACATTTTTAGTGTAGAGAGTATTTTGTTATGTGTATAAATAAGCTTGAATTTTGTGACGCATTTTATAATCGGAAATGACATCGAAATCGCGTTTTTTTTCAACTAAGAGTAATTCTTGAATAGAGTCTTATAATTTCGGAGTTGTTTTGTGTTATTTAAATACATTTTACACCAATCGATGGTTTCTCAAGTAATTAAATAACACACTTTACAGCGTAGATATTGAACTATGGTCATTTTTTACCGCTGGAATTAACGATTTATAAATTAATGAGAAACTATACAACTGGAAATCTCCTGCCAACAATGAACGTATCTATTGTGCGAGGTTTTCATGTAAAAAGATGGCAGATCCTAACGTGTAAGAATTACATTCACCATCAAAGCCATTATCATTGTTGGTATCAGGTGACAATAGCCAATCGAAACATTTCTTGGAAAACATACGCAAATGCAATTCATGTTTCCAAATGACATCGTTCGGTGCAACAAATATCGTGCGCGAGAATTACATGCCAACATTTAAAGTAAAGTGAAAGGCCAAATTTACCATCGTGTAGGATCTCT
>CAXITT010000115.1:151648-163627 GCA_964033795.1 Lymnaea stagnalis | reverse complement strand
ATATATATATATATATATATATATATATATTTATATATATATATGCGCAGAGGGTAAGCGTTGGGCGGCACTTGGATGGGGGTGAGGATGAGGTGGCACTTGGACGGGGATGAGGATGGGGCGTCACTTGGACGGAGGTGAGGATGGGGTGGCACTTGGACAGGGGTGAGGATGGGGCGTCACTTGGACGGAGGTGGGGATGGGGTGGCACTGGACGGGGTGAGGATGGGGCGTCACTTGGACGGAGGTGAGGATGGGGTGGCACTTGGACGGGGGTGAGGATGGGGCGGCACTAGTTTTACTTATTTTGCTACTTGGCATTTTCGGCCGACTGCGGAGTTCCTTTTTTCTTTGCAGTTGAAGATAGGCGACCCAAAAGCTTGGTCCGTCCCATGCGACACTAACCCTGTCTACGCCTTTGGTGGTCTCTTATTAATGGGGAGACACAAAATATCCATTATCTGGTCATTATGGTCAGTAAACTGATAAATTAAATCTCGTTGTTGTTGAAGAAGAAAGAAGAAACGCAAAAAAAAAATCTTCTCAATTTTTTTTTTCGCCCAAATAGATCGATGATTTTGATTCTCAAAGTGGGAACACGGGGATAGCCTCAACGGTTCTCACCCCTATATTGATCCGTGCTGTAATTGGTCATCGATTGATGATTGAGTCCACCTGATGTTACTAAAGAGCCGTTAGCCTCAAGGGTTCTCGCATGACTGAAAGCTAATCACGGTGTTATTGAAGATCGTTTTCCAGCTGTTTGGTTGTCGATTGTTGACCTAATTTACCAAACCAATTTACTTGATATCTTGACCCACTTAACCAAACAAATTAACCTGATATCTTGACCCACTTTACCAAACCAATTTACGTGATATTTTGACCCACTTTACCAAACCAATTTACGTGATATCTTGACCCACTTTCCAAAACCAATTTACTTGAGATGTTGACCCACTTTAACAAACCGGTTTACTTGATATTTTAACCCATTGTACCAAAACCAATCTTCTAACCACATCACCCAGCTATTTGATTGGATGTTTGTTCCAATTGACAAAACAATTTCTATTTGAGTTTTTGAACGACTTTACTAAAACGAATAAACGTGAATTTCACCAAACACGCGGATGAAAGGACAATGTTATTAATTCGTATTGTAGTTCTTTCAGCGATGTGTTGGTTGCTTTGTCATTTATTTGTTAGTCTTTTGAAAAAAAATTATTTGTAATTTAAATATTTAAAAAAAAAAAATTTCATCTTTTTTAAAAAAAATCTGACTTTATAATGTGATTTCTTTTGTTGGAGATATTCCTGAATCTGGGTGATAATCTCAGAAAAAAAAAGGGGTGTGGGGGGGGGGAATTCACTACTTAATAAAACGAAAAGGAAACGGCAATGATACAGCAGTTAAAAGAATGAATCACAAATATGTTTCAATTTATTAGCTTCACCTTTTGAGGACCGATGGCTTGATAAACATTATAAATCTATCCCCCACCCCTCACCCCCTACCCCCAGGGTGTTACCAGTGGAACAACTAGAGTGGAATATTAACATCAGACCTAAAACCCCCCCCCCCCCCCAAAAAAAAAAAGACCTGGTGAGCATTCCGTGGAAACTGACCACATTCAAATGTTTTCACGGATATCTGAATGTTATCATGACAACCTCAGTGCGTAGCTTAAGAGAAAAAAAAAGAGGGGGGGGGGAGGTATATCCGTGTGCTTTTATTCGTTTACTTCTCTAGCGAATGGACTTAAGTCATTTTTTCAGTTTAATCATATAAATGACAAACATTGAACTTTCAACTGTGAAATTATTAGAAGTTCTTCACATTCTGACAGAAAGAAAAATCTCTTGATATCACTTTCAAAATTCATAAAATGTAAAACCTAAGACAGTAAGGAGCTCCGACCTAATTTGAAACTTCTTTTAGATAACTGTAGACCCAGTGACAAACGCTGACCATGATTCGATCACTATTGGGGGCAATAAACTGGAAAATGAAAAGTTTTTTTTAATGTACTCTACCAATTCACGGCTTCGAGTATTATCAATTTATTATAATGATATACTGTTGTATGTTGTTTACAAGTCCTCCACATCATAATAGACACATATATGTAGCACCTCAGGTTTATTGACATTCATACGTTACGTGAGGATCGAAAGTAAACATTGCTGACGTCACACCTCTCATTCTAACTAGGACTGTGAAACGTAGAAAAAATATTTTTTTAGTTAGTCTTATACTTTGGCCCTAGTTGGTGCAAACCTTTGAGCTTGTCAGTCGCAAACAGTTTGAACAGCATTCTATACATTTCAGAAAAATAGATCCACGCACAGTTGCGACTCGAAATTCAGTGCTAGATTGTGCGGTGCGATTTCGCTGGGGTTTTTTTCCCCTTTAAATTATGTGTTATGACGTCATAGTGATATTCTTTATAAAATTGTGCTAGCAGCTCTTTGTTTATGAAGGCGTTCCGTTCCCAAAGGTTTTTCCTTCACATTGTGTTGTTCTTCTTTGTCAGGGCAATTTTTTTCCCTCCTTAACGTAAACGATACAGTGTGTGACATTATGTAAGCATGATGTATGTAAACGTTATGGCGTGTGACATTATGTAAGCATGATGTATGTAAACGTTATGGCGTGTGACATTATGTAATCATGATGTATGTAAACGTTATGGAGTGTGACATTATGTAAGCATGATGTATGTAAACGTTATGGCGTGTGACATTATGTAAGCATGATGTACCTTAGCCGTTCCACACAAGCGTGCCTTCCCCACCCCTTTATTAAAATTATACATATATATATATATATATATATATATATATATATATATATATATATATATATATATATATATATATATATATATATATATATATATATATATATTATAGATAGATAGATAAATAAAGAGATAGAGAAATAGATAAATAGATAGATAGATATATATATATATATATATATATATACATACAAATATGTATTTGTTTTTTGATGGGAGGGTGAGATATTTTGTGTACATTCAATCATGCGAGTCCTACCAAGCCTATATTCCCAGTTGCGAGGCTGTACGGCATGCTTTTGTAGGTTCAACAGTCCACTGACCCACTATCACATTCCGCTGGTCCGGATTTTTTTTTCTCCATGGCTTTTTTAAAATAATAAAACGAAAACTTTATTTCTTTTTGATCCAATATGACAGCTTTGAATGCATGCGTCGAAAGCTTCACCAAAAAACATTAAAAACCAAAAAAAAAAAACACACAAAAACAAAAAACCAAGCCAAAATAATTTAAAAACACATTTTTTATTATTTTTTTTAAAATGGATATTTCTCTTTTGAGTTCGTGCGCTCGAGAGGTCCTTCACTCCGAGCGGTTGGCACTCAACGTATCTATTGATGCCTTATTGAATATTGATGAAAAGCCTTTCGATAATGCACTGAGCATTCATTTTTTTATATATATATGAGGGCAGAATGACTGAGTTTTCGACATAGTTCTGTTGACTGTGGATGTTGAGGACTCGTTGTTACGGGAAAGTGTGTGTTTGACGTCAAAGTGCCCGATCCAAACACTGTGTCAGAAAGTGTGTGTCCGACGTCAAAGTGCTCGATGTAATTTCTGTGTCAGAGAGTGCTCCCATTTTTTGCTTTAAAAATAAAGTAGTTGACACAAATCGCCGTTTGCTTACAAGCACATGTAATGAGTTTCCCATGTGTAGGGTTTGATACACAGCCGAGATCTGCTGTCCCATGTGTAGGGTTTGATACACAGCCGAGATCTGCTGTCCCATGTGTAGGGTTTGATACACAGCCGAGATCTGCTGTCCCATGTGTAGGGTTTGATACACAGCCGAGATCTGCTGTCGCACGAATGTAAGGTTTAATAGATGGAGTGCCGTATCATATCGAATGGACGGTCAAAACTAAAACTTTGATCGATGAAGTCCTCCCTTTGGGGTGGGGGTGGGGGTGGCTGGGGGTGGGGAGGGGAGTCCTTCGAGTTCTTTAATCCAGGCGTTAACCCGTGACAAAAGGACATTCGATGAAGTCGCTTAGAGCGTGATTGAGAGAAGATTTTCATGGCATGGATTTATAGTTATGTGTGTCAATTCTGTTTTTTTTTTAAAGCTATTTTTACTGTGATGTTCATCATATTTTCCTTTTGTGCTCAGAATAGTAAAACTCATCCACACTGAGTGCGTCCTCGCACAGGTAAAAAGACGAGCTTATATAAGGGAATTGTAAGTAACGTTGTCAAGAAAACGTTGAAGAAAGATTCCGAAGCAATCAGTGTGCAGTTTTGTCTGAATAAATTATATATATATATATATGTATATATATATATATATATATATATTATTTAATGAATGAAGTAAATATTTTATCAAATAGCACGGATAAGTACAACCAACAACTTTATTTATATGCAAAGTCTTTGGTGTATGATAAATTGTATGCATACGTCCACGACAGGGCGTTTGATTCTAAAGCAGTGGTGTAAGACGTGGGGTGCGGAGGGGGCGGTCTGCCCCGGGAGGCACTTTTTTTCCCCTTGTATTGAGAGGCTATAATTTTCGGCCCTCTGTATGGTTTTTTCATGGAAGAGGTGGTGGCAAAAAGCTTGGGCCTCCCCGGGGGGTGGGGGTGTGGGGGGGGCACTTACCTTAGCTACGTCGATGTTCATTAGTCCTTTTTAAATAAACTAATTAAATAACTTTAATCAAGTATTATAATGTTAACATATATTAATTTTTAATTGTACTTGAAAGGATGTAAACATTTTTTTTTAACGGACAGGTTCTAGTGTTACACGTCTTGTCAGATTCTCTGTTGATCTTGCGCTAATAAAAGAAAGGATTTTTTTTAAAAAATTATTTTAAATAAAAGTATGTGAACCAATCTATAAATCAACTAACGATGGCCTGTCCCATCCATCAAATTTTACTAACTGGTATTCACAATTCGTGTTACACACTATCATGTGTGTATCACAACCGGAACAATTCACCGTGATCAGCGGTTCATTAGCAATGAGATTTAAAACTTCACCAAACATAAGAGGAATTTCCGATGGATTCATTTCATGAATGCTCTGCGCGTGCTACATCCTAAACGCTAGAAATGAAGGTATGTCATTCTGTTGTTATTATTTTGTAATCTAACCTTTTTTTTTGGTCTTAATCTGCCACGCAGACGGGGCTAAAAAAAAGGCTAGGACCATTACTATTGGGGGGGGGGGGGGTAAAAAGTGTTTAGTATATACGGGATCCAATAAAGAGTTAAAGTTTGAATTATGGCAGAGGAACACAAATTCAGGATTTTTTTTGCATACACCTAGATTTAAAATTATAACCTAACTTAATACGACAAAAACACGTTTGCCAAACGTTACTAAGTGAACTATTCTCATCTTAGTCGTGCAGGAATACAGTTAATTAAATGTGTTAATTTGAAGAGATAAAAATCCATTATATTCGTTAGGTCATTAAGGGCCTTTCTCTGAACTTCAAATTTTTTCAGAATTTAGTCAAATCACTTAGATTTTTCCCCGACGAGAGAATAATCCAAACAAACACCTAAGACCGAAATCACATGCATGTTAGCAAGGCGTGTATGATTAGGCGTGTATGATTAGGCGTGTATGATTAGGCGTGTATGATTGTAAACAAAGTAGAGCTCAAAACAACTATATGTTTAAAAGGTAACATAATACATTTTTTTTACAAATTTAACGAAATATATTATTTAATCTTTCATTATCATTTTATGCTTATATGTTTCAAACAAATTATCCTTCATTATGCTTATATGTTTCAAAACAAATTACTTCTCATTATGCTTATATGTTTGGAAAAAATTACCTTTCATTATGCTTGCATGTTTCAAAATAAATTGCTATTCAAATTATTTTAAAAAATTTGAAATTTATTATAATTAAGATATAGTTGAGTCTATTTACAAAATTATATTTTCCTCTTTATTTCATGCCTATTGTTAAAAAAAATCAAAAAACATTTTATTTCAGAAACTTCAGAGATGTCACAAATAGTGAACCAAAAAAGTGATATAAGTTAACCCCCCTCCTCACCCGCCCACACCTTACCCGCCATGGAGGCATGTTGCCCTTGGTCGACATTGGTCCTTGCAGGGAGTTCCAGGACTATTCTATTTCGCGCATTTTTTGCGCTTGTCGCACTGGACTTCATCATGCATCTTCACACGCTCGGCAGTCCGGGCGGGGACCGCAACGTCTCGAGGCTCGACTTCGGGTCCCTGTCCAGCTGCAAGCACGAGTTTGTGTACAAAGCGGGTCCGAAAGTGGAAGCTCGGTCCAGACCGGTGCGCTCCGAGCTCGAGTGTGCCAGCATTTGCAGTGGGGATTCCCGATGCAATGCGTACAACTACGTTAGCGACGCTGCGGATGACGATTCGGACAGCTTGCCAGGCGCGACCAAACAATGTGAACTGCTTCAGTCGGCTGCGGTTCGTTGTGCTGACATGGAATCGAAACCCAAGTCGAGGTTTAAGTTCTGTAAGTAACCGTCTCATTGTTATCTAATCGTTAGTAATTATGTTGTCTTTTTTTTTTTTTACATTGCAAGGAATAAAAATTAATTTCATATTTAATTTCATACCCATTACCCTATCATTTGTTTAACAATTAACTTCATGAACCCTTGCTCAATATGATTTGATCCATTTTTCCATACTCAATATGATTTGATCCATTTTTCCATAATCAATATGATTTGATCCATTTTTCCATACTCAATATGATTTGATCCATTTTTCCATACTCAATATGATTTGATCCATTTTTCCATACTCAATATGATTTGATCCATTTTTCCATACTCAATATGATTTGATCCCGTTATCCATGCTCAATATGATTTGATCCATTTATCCTTACCCAATAATATGAATTGATCCACTGTAATCTATTTTCAGATCATTCTTTCATGTACAATATTTTTCATGATTTCCTCGATAATTTTATGTAAGTGGTAAAGTAATTTTTTTTTTTTTACCAATGGTTCAACTTTTACAAAAATTCATGCAACAAATCCTGTAAGAATCTTTCACGTAATTTATCTTTCATTGTTTCAGTGAGAAAATTTACATCCTTACCTTCTCGCCCCACACCAGCCTCAGGAAATAGTGATTCTTCAGATAAAAAGTCTGCCGCAACATCAGCAGCAGATTCTTCAACAGCGACATCAACATCAACATCAACGACGACATCACCAGCAACAACAACTTCTGCATCAACAATGGCATCCCCAACGACAACAACTTCAACATCAACATTGACCTCACCAACGACAACAACTTCAACATCAACGACGACATCGCCAACGACAACAATATCGTCAACATTACCACGAACAACAACAACGTCTTCAACGACAACTTTATCATCCACAACACTGACAACAACAACCACAACGCCAATAACTACATCAACATCTACGTCGGCAGCCACGACAACTCGCTCTACATCTGGAACCTGTCCACAGACATGGACACATGTTGATGACCCGACGAGTGGAGTGGATTTGGACGAGCTACTCCTGGCCGGACAAGTGAGATTTTTTTTTTTTATTGGTCTCTGGATAATCGTCCCAGGTTTTGAATAATCTGAATAATGGATTTTGTTAGTTAATTTCAAATCACAATAGGAATTGTCATTTAATGGCGGAATTCTATTAATAGTAGAACATCCGGGCATACTGTCTGGCCAATCTCATTTAGATGTTAGTAAAACATCCTGGTATCTCGTTTGGCCAAGCTCTCAAAAACAGTTCTGTACTTCTACATTGATGTGAACCAGCGTAGTGGGTCTTGATCTAGACGAAAACATTTTCACATCATTTTTTTACGAAAGATTTTATAAACACATTGTTTCTGCTACATACATGTGGAAACACATTGTTACGAGCTATGTTTTTACGAAAACGTTGCCTACTGATAGTATCGTTACGTAATGCGATGTGACGCTTTCAGGTCTTAGAAATGACAAACCCTATTCACACATAACAGCACTAAACCAAATGTAAAAGATATATAATGTGTTATAGTGACAGCAAGGTTTGTTAAGTGCTGGGTATGTAGGTTTTGTGGAACATGTGGATCGAGCGTATGGAGGTTGGAGTAAAGGTTCGATGACATTAAGCGGTTTGGTATTATAGTTTATGGAAGTTGTCGTGTTATTTGATAAAAATTTGGTTCGGCTAGAAGAGTTGTGTAAACAGGGCTCGTTACTTGTGATTAAGTTGCAGTGTTATTCTGTTGTAGTATTTTGCCTTATCTATTCACACTTTACAATCCTCCAGTTTATATTTGACAACATGCGGCATTAGAACTTAGCATCATTATTTAATGACGACAAAGAAACACGGCATGGAATAATATCTCTATAAAACTAGAGCAAACATAATTTTCATATAACTTCGTCCACTTCAAATTCATTATTCACACAGATCTGTTACGTCAACATTAGTATGTTGTTTGATATGCATAAGCCAACAATTAACATATTATACTGAGACCGCCATCTTAAAACCGTTTTTCTGTGCTTCTCTGCCCATGACCAGGGCTACCACTCAATTTTTTTAATTAAAATTCCCAAGATTTTGTCCAAATATTTCCCAAGATGTCCCAAGATCAGGAAAATAAATAAGAGTTGTTTTTCTAATCTTGGGAATTTTTTTTAAAAAGTGAGTTTTTGTCCTGAATGGGGTAGTGAATTCCCAGGATCTTGGGAAAATTCCCAAGTTTTGGTAGTCATGACCATGACATATAATATCTACTTCACTTCCTATTTATACTAACTTACCAAAAACAATACTTTACCCGATACAAAAATATTATCTCAATTTTTGATCTGTGACATGTTGGGTTATATTATAAGTGTTGGTGTTAATTATAAGATTTGGAGTTAAATTATTAGATTTGGTTTAAGTTATAAGAGTTGGGGTTAAAATATACGAGTTGGGGTAATTAAATTATAAGAGTTGGGGTTAAATTATAAGAGTTGGGGTTAAATTATAAGAGTTGGGGGTGATTAAATTATAAGAGTTGGGGTTAAATTATAAGAGTTGGGGGTGATTAAATTATAAGAGTTGGGGTTAAATTATAAGAGTTGGGGTAATTAAATTATAAGAGTTGGAGTTAAATTATAAAAGGGAGAAAGAGAAGAAGAGCCATCCTATTACGTCAACTGGACAAAGTCAAATGATGTCAGGCAGATAGATTTTATATTGTTTGTTCTAATCTAGTATTCAGGTATAATTGTAGTGATGGGAATTTTCAATCAATGATTGTGTTGTAGTTTAAGCAATCGGTCTCTAAATGGTTGGCCAGCGCTGACCTAAGTTGTTGGGAAAAAAGCTTACATTAAATTGGTTATAAAGTAACGTTTAAAAAAGGTGAACTGTTTTTTTTTTCTGTTTTTTGACAGGACGGGGCGTCTCTGATGGTCACGACAACTGACTCAAGCACGACGGCGACCTATACAAGCAGAGAGTACACGGTGAACGATCAGACGCTCTGCGTGACCGTACCGCTGACGGTTAAAGCTGATTCCTGGAAAACTCTGGGGACTAAATCTACATGGGTGATCAGGTCAGAAGTGGTCAGTTAGATTGTTGGCGTTGTTTGCTTGTGGGGCAGGTCAGAAGTCTCACGGTTGAATGTTGGGTTGGATGTTAAGTCAGAACTTATATAGTTGGATTAACCGTTGGATGCTAAGTCAAAACTTATACAGTTGGATATGGGGTTCATGATACCCTCACTGGGTAGCCCTTGCAACCAGTGAAATATCCTCTTCAACACCAGGCACAGAAACATTGCAAATCCCCTCTACATGCATAGGAGCCAGAAGAATCAATGCATTGATCGTGGGCCCTTAATATACAGAAGAAGAAAAAGAAGAGACGCACTTATGCTCGGGCTGCAGTTCAAAATCTCTGTATGTGATGACATTAACCCGCCTCTCTGCTCCACAGAAAGTTCTGCAACAGTAACACCATGACGGAATACCTGCTGGACGGGACAGCAAAGTCCACGGTCGTTGACATCAGGTGGCTCTACAGGCGAGACAACAAACCTGGGAGCCAGAGCACAGGGTACCTGATCAACACCAATAACGGCGATATCGCTCAGGTAAGCAGAGGGTGACGATAGTTGGACGATGACGGTGAATATAAGGCACGGACAAGTAAAGATGAAGTCAGTCTAAGGATAATTGATAGCTTGATCCGTTTTAACAGATCGATTCGAAAATGATATAATTTTTTAAAAAAATCTTAACTGGATGTTAAAATTTGTTATGATAGCAAGAGAAGCGATTTTTTTTTGGGGTCTTACTTTTACTCTATAAACATATTTTAATACTTAACCTTTGTGTATTTAAAGGCATAGTTACATTATAACTTTGACAGAACCAGGAATTGTGTTCAAAATTTACATTACCGGAAACATTTCGTAAACGTGCATAAACTTTTTTTTTATATGATACAGCAGAATATTGTTAACAAGATACAGGTTTATGACTATTAAAGTCATTAAAAAACTATCAACAGAGCTGTTTTTTTATTACACGACACATCTTAAAGAAGTAAAATTACATTTGTAAATGTAATCACAGTGTTTCCAATGTACGAATTATAAGAGAGTTGGACTGCGATAGAGCTTTAAATCAGATTAATTAGACACGAACAATTTTGTGTAAATAAAAAAAATATATGTTCAATACGACAATTGCACAGGTCAGGAATAAAGCAAGTTTCTATATCACGATTACACAGGGCAGAAATAAAGCAAGGCTCCATATAACAATAGGGCTTGTCATTTAATGGCGGAAATCTATTAATAAAACTGATGTCATTATTACTGATCATCCGGGTACTCAGCGCGGACAAAATGTCAACACTGTTCAGTATTACTATGTTAGCGAAGTGTCCCTGAAAGTTGTTTACAACTCTATTTTACGAAATATTTTACACATTTTTTTTTTTTACTTCTGTTTTCTCAAATGCGACTTCATTGCGTGAACGTCATATGTAACAGTAACTCTAGATACAAGGATCGCCCGAACGATATGCTGAAACACACTATAAGCTGCCATGTTTTAAGCAATATTTGTCCGCGGACCTTCTAAAAATAGTACGCTATGACGTTTTCCGGTCTTAGAAATGACAAAGCCTATTGCACAGGGCAGGAATAAAGCAAGGTTCTATATAACAATTGCATAGGGCAGGAATAAAGAAAGTTTCTATATCGCAACTACACAGGGCAAGCTGTCGACATTCAAACAAGATGTGCAGGCCGGCGTGGGAGCGACAGTCTTGATTCACCTCGTCAACAAAGGCCAAGGAAAACAACCGACCAACACGCTCCCCAGCGACTACGACGTGTTCACCAACCAGGTCGTCATCGTGAAGTCTGGGGAGGATGATGTGGCTGCCATGAACGTCTTGTCTTTTGCAAAGGTGAAACTGGCCTGTGTTTTTACCTTATGCCCCTCCTTAATGGCAAAGTGTGCACGATGAGCATCTTGTGCGTCTCACTAACATATGTGCATCTTAGCAAAGGATGTGCATCTTAGAGAAGGATGTGCATCTTAGTAAAGGATGTGCATCTTAGTAAAGGATGTGCATCTTAGCAAAGGATGTGCATCTTAGAGAAGGATGTGCATCTTAGTAAAGGATGTGCATCTTAGTAAAGGATGTGCATCTTAGTAAAGGATGTGCATCTTAGTAAAGGATGTGCATCTTAGTAAAGGATGTGCATCTTAGCAAAGGATGTGCATCTTAGAGAAGGATGTGCATCTTAGTAAAGGATGTGCATCTTAGTAAAGGATGTGCATCTTAGCAAAGGATGTGCATCTTAGTAAAGGATGTGCATCTTAGTAAAGGATGTGCATCTTAGTAAAGGATGTGCATCTTAG
>CAXITT010000115.1:129398-140823 GCA_964033795.1 Lymnaea stagnalis | reverse complement strand
TTTTTTGTTTTGGGGGGGGGGGGGGGGTGCAACGCGTTGATTTTAAACAACAAGAAGATTTTTTTGAATAATTGCATGAATCGGGTAAGTAGGTTTAAGTCAGGCTGACCTTGTTGCATTAATTCATTGCGACAACCCGATGGTTTTACACGCCCCATGACGGTGATCATCAGTTTTTGCGGTATAGGTATCCTAAATATTATCCTGGGTCCATTTTTTTAAGGATTGTTTTTTCGGAAAATTACAAACAAAAAATATGTCGCAATTCTTCAGTCTATTGTTATACCCCCCACCCCTTTTTCTGTGCGTAAACCAAAGAGTAAAAATGCGATGCTACCATGGGAACAATTAAATTATTCATTTTTTTTTCTCCCTACCTCTCCATTGTCAATTGTTCATAGAACATCACCTTACAAACCCGGTTTGTCATTTCAGATTGTCACATGTCATCCTAGCTATCTGTTGACACCATCGTCTGGCACCGGTGTCAAGCGCCCCACCCCCCACCTCATCCCCTTGATCCCGAATCACCGTCAACCTCGTGTCAGCGTTGTTGTGGCGCTAACACGACGTGGGGGTCGAAAGGTCGTAGGGGTCGAAAGGTCGTGGGTTTGAAATTTTAAAACAAAAGCCGGTATAGTCTCTGCTGCGGGTGAAAAGATACTAACCTAGTGCTATAACATCATCGAGATCGCGTTGTTTCCTCTAACCGATCTAAGTAATTGCGTATTCGTATTAACTTTTCGGCTTACATTCCCTGCGAGTCTCGTTTGCTCAACGGCAGGCCTCCAGCACTTACCCCTTTGTGCACTGGCCTGAGTATGCGACCACGTCACATCTCTTACAACTCCTTGAAACTGGCGAAAATCTGGGAATGGGATCCATTTTGCGTCGGCTGACCAGGTATTCCTTATAGAAAGAAAAACAAAAACTCAGACTTTTAATATATATTTTGTTAAAATCCTCTGCATATTGTGAGAAAGATTAGCTTTAAAAAATATTGAGAGATCAGTCTAAGTGGAAGACTCCTCAGAAATATGTAAATGTGGCATTAAGGGCGTAATAAATGCAAGCATTAAAAAAAGAAGACGCAGATACGACAATTTAAAAAAAAAAAATAACTCACGTGTATGCCCTCTCATTTGATACCAACAACCAGGAACTCGGACCTAACACTAACATTTAACACTGACTGAGGCCTACACATATAATCGTTGTCGTTATTATTCTACTGCTTTCTCTGTCTACTCGAATGAATAAACTGGAATTTACACAATTCACGGCACGTTAAATAAAAAAATAAAAAAATAAATAAAAAAGATTGTATAAAGTTTCTTGTGAATTAGACTCCGTTCACTACACTGACGGACTCCACGATTACTTCCCCGGAGTCCGTCATAAAGATAAGAACTATGCAAAAGGACAACATAAAACGGGACAAAAAGAGAGAGAGTAAACTAATGCCCCGAAAAGCATTTGACAGCAAAAATAGTTGAACACAGACACGACACTCTCAGCTTGTGGTATTGATATGTAGTGGATAGAAAATGGTAGGTCATACTCAACAACGGAAGTGACCCATGAAATCAAAGAATATGGGTGTGCGATCAATATGTAAAGTAACAGATTAAATAAATGATGAAATTTGATTTCTATCATTTCGATTCGACCGTGTCCTACTTTCACTCAGGACTTTCAATACTTCATCATCACATTCCCTGGAAAAGGAAGCACCGCCCCCACCCTATCACTTTTCAACGCACTACCTTCTTCCTTTATCCTCTCCTATCCCTCCCACTTTAAAAAAAAAATAATACCACCCCCGCACACCCTTAACATTATTCCATCGACTTAAAAGTAAATACCCCACGTTCAAATAGGTTTGTAAAAACGTTTTGGCATAGTGGCAAAAGGGAGACCATCTGCTTCAAAGGGCAGGTTACCACAACTGAGACGGGTCCCCCCTTGCATTAAAAGAAATTGAAAAGACGCTTATTTTTCCACTGGTGAGTACCCTCCAATGTATCTTTTCACTGGCGAAGCCCCCAGAAATATTCAGCGCGCTGCTTTTTTTTTTTCCCCCGTTTGCATTGATCCCAAACATTATTTCTTTCTTTCGGAACCTGATGATATGGCAGTCGCGGGTGTCGAGCCGAATCAATTTTAAGTCGGAGAAGAAAAATGTTTTAAGCTTTGAATTAAAAAAAAATATTTTCAAAAGGTAATTTATTCTTTAGGAACAGAAACTACGGGGAAATTATTCTTCCCATTCGATAAGAAAATTGGTAAATGATCAATGAAAAATATTGACTGTCTCATTATAAAAAACATCAATTAAAACATTTACTGTCTCATTCTCAGAACCCATTTATGAAAACATTGACTGTCTCATTCTAAGGAGCCATTAATGAAAACATTTACTGTCTCATTCTCAAAAACCATAACTTAAAACATTTACTGTCTCATTCTCAAAAGCCATTAATGAAAACATTGACTATCTCATTCTAAAAAAACCATTAATGAAAACATCGACTGTCTCATTCTAAGAAGCCATCAATGAAAACATTCATAGTCTCATTATCAGAAGCCATCAATGAAAACATTCATAGTCTCATCCCCTAAAGCCATAGATGAACACATTGACTGTCTCATTCTCTGAGGCCATAGATGAACACATTGACTGTCTCATTCTCCGAGGCCATAGATGAACACATTGACTGTCTCATTCTCTGAGGCCATAGATGAACACATTGACTGTCTCATTCTCTGAGGCCATAGATGAACACATTGACTGTCGCATTCTCTGAGGCCATCATCTGACGTCACGCATTTCAGTTTCTCGTGAAACGTTCGGAGCATTTTTTTTCAAGGTCCCACTTTGCGGCGTCACTAAAAGGTCAACCCCAACTTTTGGGGACATGGTCGTGTCCTCAAGACTCTATGTGACCGCCTCTCCAACGCGGGTCGTGATAACAACGTTGGGCAACCGTCTTCATTTACACCTTACTCCTGATTGTATATATCTACAGTGCCATCTTTAGACTGGAGAAAACACCGGAAAACCCTAAGTTCGATAACTCCGCGCACTTCATTTCTGTTTTCTGTAGCCGTTTGCACTCCCCTTTGTTTCTTTACTCACTGGTCTGCTCGGCTCCACCTAGCGGCCAACACCCCTGGGACGACCGTATACCCGACCTGGTGCTCACGTGGTGTTGTGACGTGATGGTGTTTTCAGTGGAACCTCTGCCCAGAGTCTTGGCAATCCTCCCCCGCCAGCCAGCTGGACACACGTGTTGCTTGTGAACATCTGCACGACAGAGTACTCACGGATGTCTATATTCGAACTTAGTGTATTATGCACCTTAACCTCGAGTGGGTCCCCCTCACCTTGCTTCCTTCACCTGGTCCGGGCCGACCCTCTACACCAGTTGATCCGAGCAGGTCAAAGAAAGTGTTCCAGCAACCAGCCCCCACCAACTTGCTCCACCAGCCCACGTCACCAACCCGCTCCACCAACCCGCTCCACCAGCCCGCCCCACCCACCTCGTTCCGCCAACCAGCTGCACCCACCCGCTTCAAAGACCCGCTTCACCGAACCGCTCAACTCAAGCTCCACTAACCAGCTCCACTAACCAGCTCCACTAACCAGCTCCACTAACCAGCTCCACTAACCAGCTCCACTAACCAGCTCCACTAACCAGCTCCACTAACCAGCACCCCGTTCCTCCACCATGAAAAAAATCAAACGTCCAAAGCTCATATTGTATGTCCGTGAGACATCTACACACCTCCCCATCTCGGCTCCCCCTGTACCCTGCTTGGGGCACAGAGTTTCATGACGTCCCAAATCGCATTGTACTACGAGTAAGCTCTATGTTAAATCAACCCCCCCCCCCCCCCAATCCTCCTGCTGTCCTCTCGGATACTACTTTTCAGCTAAGCGCTAACTGCATTCTGTTTTCAATGTTGTTTGTTCGCTGTTGAAGGTGCTCCTTGCCGACACGTTCGTTGTTGCGTAGGGTTCCTTTTTGTTCAGGTGAACGACAGGTAAGTTAACACGACTTGTTTGTTTGTCAATAACGTTTCCTGTTATTGGCGTGTTGATCGTTTTGGCGAAGAATGGGGGAGGGGGGGTGGCACTGGGATAAACACACACACACACCGTTGCACCGATCAAATTGAAAGGGCCCATTCAACCGTTGCCATTACCAACCATCCGTGGTCATATTGCCATGATCCCGTCTTACTACGTGTGACCTACTACTTTAGAGCCAGGGCGGGAGGGGTATCTGGGGCTAGTAACGCCCAGACTAGGACGCGGTTTGCAAACGAACCCTTCCAAGAAAAAGAAAAAAAACAAAACCCACTGCAGTTGGCCGAAAAAGCCGCCTCTCAATTAAAAGGGAAAGAAAAATGTACCATGGGGAGGGGGGAGACTCTGCCTCCATCCTTACATCTCGACGCCCCTGGTTTGAGCTAGAAAACACACCAGGCAAGTTTTCTAGTAAAACGGTGAAAGTAGTCGATACTTAAAAACACTTATTTTTCACGCTTACAAGCGATTACTGAGAAAGATTATATCCAAGAGACTCAATACGTCAAGATTATATTAAAACAATCCTAGAATTCATGGCTTCCTCTCTCTTAAACGGCTATGAATTCAATTCATGCAACATGCAGAGCCAATCAACACGGTTGAGTGATATGTATTGAAATGTTCCTCAAATGTTCCTCAAATGTTCCTCAAAATGACTTGGCGGGATATGGATCATTATTTCGTGATAAAATAAGTTGATGCATTTACCCACATCCGTCACAAAAGTTGTTTGGGTTGACATATTTTACGTCAAAATTAGGTAACAGGTATCAAGTTAACAGGTATTAAGTTAACAGGTATTAAGTTAACAGGTATTAAGTTAACAGGTATTAAGTTAACAGGTATTAAGTTAGCAGGTAATGCAGGTATTAAGTTAGCAGGTATTAAGTTAACAGTTATTAATTTAACAGGTTTTAAATTAACAGGTATTAAGTTAACAGGTGTTAAAATAAAAGGTATTAAGTTAGCAGGTATTAACTTAACAGGACTTTAAGGTAACAGGTCTTAAGTTAACAGGTGTTAAGTTAACATGTATTAAGTTAGCAGGTATTAAGTTAGAAGGTTTTAAGTTAACAGGTGTTAAGTTAACAGGTTTTAAGTTAACAGGTTTTAAGTTAACAGGTGTTAAGTTAACAGGTATTAAGTTAACAGGTATTAAGTTAACAGGTGTTAAGTTAACAGGTATTAAGTTAGCAGGTGTTAAGTGAACAGGTATTAAGTTAGAAGGTATTAAGTTAACAGGTGTTAAGTTAACAGGTATTAAGTTAACAGGTATTAAGTTAACAGGTATTAAGTTAACAGGTATTAAGTTAACGGGTATTAAGTTAGCAGGTATCAAGTTAACAGGTATTAAGTTAACAGGTGTTAAGTTAAAAGGTATTAAGTTAGCAGGTACTAACAAAACAGGGCTTTAAGGTAACAGGTCTTAAGTTAACAGGTATTAAGTTAGCAGTAATTAAGTTAACAGGTATTAAGTTAACAGTTATTAATTTAACAGGTTTTAAATTAACAGGTATTAAGTTAACAGGTGTTAAGTTAGCAGGTATTAAGTTAACAAGTATTAAGTTAACTGGCTTTAAATTAACATGTATTAAGGTCACAGGTATTAAGTTAACAGCTATTACATAAACATATATTAAATTAAAGGGTATTAGTTTGGCCGGTATCACATTAACATTTTGATTTCAGCTGGACAATGAGTGGTAGTGGCGATAATAATGGAAGAGTCGTTACGACCGGCCAATTGGCTTATTGATCAGAATTCTTGACTTCAAAGTGTAATGTTAATTTAGTTTACTTTATGGCTAGGTTCAGGTGGATTCAGGTTATGTAATTCTAGTACGACTCCAAAACATGACGTCGATCGAGTTTCCTTCTGACACCAACTAAAATGTTCTTTTTATATAATCTGAATAATAATATTATACTAAATATTGATATTATATTGAAAATTGATATCATATGGAAAATTGACATAATCTGCAAATTTGATATTATATTGAACATTAATATTATAAGGAAATTGAAACTCACACTGAATACGACCCTCTATGTAGGCATTCAACTGAACACCTTTTACTTTATCTTAAAATGGGTTGAAAATTCGCTTCCTCTAATGATGGCCTATGACGTATTTAGGTCACTTTTTAAAGCTATTGTTGAGTTCCAACCGTTTCATTTCACAGTTCTAAGAAGGTATGGCGTTTTCCAAATGTTCGGGATTTCCCGAAGACTATTTCAGGTGGGGGGAAAAAACCACAAAAAACTCAAAACTTTTAAAGACCTAATACTCCCCAGTTTTACATGTTCCAAGTCCAACACTTTTCAAAACTTAAAAAAAAAAAAAAAGTAATTGCTCTTTATCTAATTAGATCTAATTCTTTCTTTTCTGTTCGCAAAACGTGTTAAAACACACGCCCCCCACTTTAAACGCTCCGGCTGATGTTTCTGGTAAAAATATCAAAAAGATGAACGCTCGCTTAAAAAAAAAAAAAACACCAGATTTTTCAACACAATGTTTATTTTGCGTGAAATTTAAGCAAAACCCAATAACTCTGCGCGAGCCGCGGACGGGGTTTAATTCCCCTTAAAAATTGTTTCGTTTCTTGCGATCTTGTTCTCTGAGGCGGATGTTCACTCAGTGGACAAACAACAAAAAAAAAAGAAAAAAAAGGGAATTAAATTCCCCGGACAACTGAGACAGGCCACATCTGCTTTGAATCACCAATCGGTCTTATGCCGGTGCGTGAAATTTAAGCAAAACCCAATACCTCTGCGCGAGCCGCGGACGGGGTTTAATTCCCCTTAAAAATGGGTTCGTTTCTTGCGATCTTGTTCTCTGAGGCGGATGTTCACTCAGTGGACAAACAACAAAAAAAAAAAAAGAAAAAAAAGGGAATTAAATTCCCCGGACAACTGAGACAGGCCCCATCTGCTTTGAATCACCAATCGGTCTTATGCCGGATGCCCCCCCATGTGTTTTATTAAGACAGGGTGTTCTTATGGGATACAGGAATATATATAAATATATTTTTTTTTATAAATAATGATTTTAAGATGCATTCAAATTAGAAAGAATTACGGGTTATATTATGTGGTTTAGATTTGGCGCCAACCTTTCCGTTGCCTTAAATCAAGCAGGGCATGAGAGAAAAGTTCACATGAGAGATCAATATTTACAAATTATTGAAATCATTTCTATGATCGATTAGGTTTGTTGGCTAACAAAATTTTGGAGAATATCTCGTAATTGGTGGGTGACTTTTTGATAACGTCATGGGGAAAATTTGTACGTGCCTCTTTGATCACGTTATGGGGACATTTTTAGGTGCCTCTTTGATCACGTTATGGACACATTTGTAGGTGCTGGCAAAAAGGTCGATTAAGGCAACGTTTTTCTTTGTGAAGAGCACGGCATTGTATTGCTCAATTCACTATTACAGTCTAATCGAATGATAGGGTTTTTTTTCCCGCCACCCACCCTCACCCCTTTTTGATGTTGGAGCTCGGCGCCAGCGCCCACTTCGCAAGGTCTTGTGACATACACATGCGTCTTGGAGTATAACTGATTTTTCAAATGACTTCATTATAAGTTTTCTCTCATATGTTTAGAGCGCCGTATTTTTGTCCATGTTGTTGGTAGTTATTTGGCTTAGCATTCGGACCCAGCAAAACTTGACTCAGATAAGGCCACACAACCATTTTACGGAACAGCATGAATTTTTGAACTTCTTCAATTTAATTATCTCCTGTTAAAAACGTACCTTAAACAAAAACATGTGTGTGTGTATGTGTTATGTGTGTATGGGTGTGTCGGTGGGGGGGGTGAGGGGTAAACTCTACAACGCATACACCTACGCGCACAAATTATTCATCCTTTTTTAACGCCATTTCCCATCGTTTGAGAATGCTTGGCTGAACCCCTAGATTGCATACTTCTGCCTGCAATCAAACCAATGCCCCGAATCTCCCCATAAATCGAAACTTATCATGTCACCCCTCCCCACTCCCACATTCTCCCCCCCCCCCCCCCCAACCACCGCCTCCCCCCCCCCCCCCCCCCCCCCCCCCCCCCCGGTCAGGGCCTTACGTTCAATTTGATTCACCTTACATTTCACAAGACGCATCATGTCACTACTCACCTCCCCCTCCGTGTGTTCCCGGGCTCCCCACCTCCCCCTTCCTCCCTTAACGTCTGTTTTTCTTACCAAATTAGCCGGCATGCATTCGTCCATTCTTGTTTGGATAGCGAAAGTCATAAGAAAGTACTCTGATCCTTAACGCAGGGACCGGGCACTTGATGTCTTTCCCGTAGCGCCGGCTTCGCGATGCTCTTGTTTCATTTGACGCCACGTCAAGGTTTTGGCCAGAGGCTGCAAAGGGGAATAATTTATTGTGTTGTTGCAGCATTACCCTACACCGGTTTCGATTTTTAGTGAGCGCGATGGAACTTGGAGGTGGTGGTGTCCCGTAGAATCGTGTCGGGGGCTTTTTTTTTTGTGTGTGTGTGAAGGAAATATACAAGACTTGATTTTATCGTATAGGGACGAAGGGAATTTTGTGATCTATTCTGGATATTTCCATTTTGTAAGGTTCACTTATTTAGGAATTAAGTTTTTTTTTTAAAAATAAAACCGTACACACTGACAATCAAACTGACAAGTTATTGTGGGTAAATTTAAATATGATTATCTTAACTTTAATTATATTGTGGTTCTCCCCCCCCCCCATTAGCGTTTCCGGATAGAAAACAGTGCCGGGGTGGGGAGCGGGGGTTTTTTTTTTTTTTTTAAGGAGTAGTGGGGGGTTGGGGAGGGGGTGTTGGGGAGCGGGGGGTGGGGAGGGGGTGTGTAACATGGTTGGACGAAACCATCACAGTGTGTCTCAGCAATGTCAGTCATGGCAAAATGTATGTATGTAGAGCATAATCATTGGAGTTCTCTAAGCTTGAAAAAGCATTGATGAAATCGGCACTGGCATTGGTGAAATCGGCACTGGCATTGGTGAAATCGGCACTGGCATTGGTGAAATCGGCACTGGCATTGGTGAAATCGGCACTGGCATTGGTGAAATCGGCACTGGCATTGGTGAAATCGGTACTAGCATTGGTGAAATCGGTACTAGCATTGGTGAAATCGGCACTAGCATTGGTGAAATCGGCACTGGCATTGGTGAAATCGGCACTGGCATTGGTGAAATCGGTACTAGCATTGGTGAAATCGGTACTAGCATTGGTGAAATCGGCACTGGCATTGGTGAAATCGGCACTGGCATTGGTAAAATCGGTACTAGCATTGGTGAAATCGGCACTAGCATTGGTGAAATTGGCACTGGCATTGGTGAAATCGGCACTGACATTGGTGAAATCGGCCAAGGCATCGGTGAAATCGGCAATGGCATTGGTGAAATCGACACTGGCATTGGTGAAATCGGCATTAGCATTGGTGAAATCGGCCAAGACATCGGTGAAATCGGCAATGGCATTGGTGAAATCGGCACTGGCATTGGTGATATCGGCACTGGCATTGGTGCAATCGGCATTGGAGGATGAGTCTAGTTCACGAATGCTAGCAGCCACGAGTCACCACACCAGTTTCACCAACTTTTTTACAGTATGATTGTTACAGTATGATTGTTACAGTGTGATTGTTACAGTATGTTTTTTACTGTATGAGTGTCACAGTATTATTGTCTCTGTGTGGTTGCTACTGTATTATTGTTACATTATGATTGTTACGGTATGATTGTTACAGCATGGTTGCTGCGGTATTATTGTTACAGTATGATTGTCCCATCATAGGGCATAGGGTATTAAAATGTTCTCATCGTTTGGGCAGAGCCGTTACATGGACCCTGTACCACTGCTGCGCCAATGGGCTTAAGAGGCACAAAGTATTGATTTTGAAAAGAGACTAATTGAAAGTTTCATAAGAAAAGCCGAAATAGGGTCGGGGGAAGGGGGGGGGAGCTCCAAAAGTCACACAACGGCTCTGGTGAAGTTCATTTGTGCAATATTGATTAAGAGGTGATTCTCTACAGCAGGCCTGCACAACTCAAAATGTAAGGCGGGCCGTAATACTTTATGAAAAACTTGTGCGGGGCAAAAGAAAATAGGGCGGGGGGTGGGGGAAGCTATTAAGAAAATAGAAAGAATAAAGAATAATTTTTTACTTTGAGGGCCGCAAAATGGGTGCTGGCGGGTCGCATGTAACCCGCGGGACGTATGTTGTGCAGGGCTGCTCTACAGTTTTAATAGAATTGGGCTATCTTGTCGAATTTAAACATCTAAAATAGACCATTTATAAAAAAAAAAAAGAAGATAATAATGTGTTTGTCTAATCTAATGCACTTATTGGTTTCTCTAACCAGCCTTTTGGCGTTGTCAGTTTGTTCTGGGGTCTGCTTTCAGTTGTTTCCTCTCTCCGTCACTGGTTATCCCCCGAGCAGATCAACGGCATTTGAAACAAACAACAACAAAATTTGAAGGGAAAAAATGAACTCCCACGACCGTCCACACCTACACTCACATATGGCATGGCGACGTAACGAAAGCCATGAAACATGTCGGAATGGCGCGAAGTCTGAGGCCGCGAATGAGAGATCAAACAGCACGCGATGCCAGATGATTGTTCAGGAGAGAAAATTGCCAGCGTGGCTTTGATAGGCCGTGACCAGTGATCTTTACAGCAAAGAGTTTTTCTTTTTTATGGGCCCCTTGAGTTTTTTGATACTTTGTGACTTCCCCTTCAGCTTGCAAATGTAACCTGGCCGGTAGCTCGTTTGTGTGCAGAATATAAGCGTGTGATTCTTTGACATTCCTCATCAAGATTCTTGCAAGGGTGCTCAAAACGTTAAATGAGGTACCGAGAGATGTTATATCGTGGTCGGGCCTAGCTTTGAGAACATACCATGGTGATCATTATGGTGGATTCTTCAACGACCTGTTCCGTATTTGGGCCGTCACATGGGGGTCATTTCCAGTGGGATTGTTGGGTTGTCACATGGGGGTCATTTCCAATGGGATTGTTGGGGCGTCACATGGGGGTAATTTCCAATGGGATTGTTGGGGCGTCACATGGGGGTCATTTCCAATGGCATTGTTGGGGCGTCACATGGGGGTCATTTCCAATGGGATTGTTGGGGCGTCACTTTGGGGTCATTTCCAGTGGGATTGTTGGGGCGTCACATGGGGGTCATTTCCAGTCGGATTGTTGGGGCGTCTCATGGGGGTCATTTCCAATGGGGTTGTTGGGGCGTCACATAGGGGTAATTTCCAATGGGAGTGTTGGGGCGTCTCATGGGGGTGATTTCCAGTTGGACTGTTGGGGC
>CAXITT010000115.1:71874-109158 GCA_964033795.1 Lymnaea stagnalis | reverse complement strand
TTTTCAGAAAAGGGGGAAAGGGGGGGGGGGGGGGGGGGGGGTTGCAGTTGACTAGAATATATCCACACTGCTGACTCAAGGTACCGGCAGCTGAGGCACTTGCCCGGGGCCATCATGTGATTAGGGCGCTATCAACGATCTTCCAAAATTGGAAAAAAAAAAAAAATCATTGCTTGTGGTGTGTGGTGGAAGAAAAATAAATTTAGTCCAAATGTTTTTTTGCCATACTACATAAATCATATGTTCGTGCACAGGAAGTGGTGGCAAAAGTCGCTGCTGACAGGGACAGTCACTTCTTTCACTCTTTGCCACGGTTCTCGTGTCTCGTGGCGGTCACAGCGGTAGGTTTTGTCAGGGTATTGAATTTGGGTAGACCTCTTTTTCAGCACCTTTGGTCGTTTGGCGGTGGCGCCAAATGGTGTTGTAGTGCCGTCACTGAGGAGGCGGCGACTCAGAATTTTCCGCTCACCTGAGTTTGAAATCGAATTTTGTGTTGTGCAGAACAGTGTATGTTCAGCGCCCTAGAGCCAACGATCTTGGCATGATCAGTCGATGATCGAAGTTTAGTTTAGCAAATAGATTGCCATTAATAATAAAAATCAATAACCACGATTTGTTTTACACATTCCACTCGGTAAGTAATTTAATTATCTTTCTTTGCAATAATTTAGTAAATGTTTTAAATACGTATATATGTTTTTTTCATGCCGTTTATACAAATTTATGTTAACTGGTTTGAAACATCACTGCGATTAAAGACTAATAAAGCTATGGAAGAGGACCTTCCGTCACTAGAAGAGAAAGAACGTGAACATTGGCGAAAAGTTTTAGGACGTTGAATGAAAATCCCTCAATATTTAGCTGAACGAAATTTGGCTTTTAGGAGGATTTCAGACACATTATTTACACCCACATTATTTACACCCACATTATTTACACCCACATTATTTACACCCATAAACTGGGAATGCTTTTAGGTCTTGTTGGGGTACTTGGAAAATTCGATTTGAAAATGAGCGGGCATATAGGTGGGGTTGTGTCCAAAGAAACTCATGTTCACTAGTGTGGAAAAAACTGTTCAGAAAAAAAAAAAAATCAACTTGTTGGGAAATGCTGGTGAAGAGAATATATTATTAACCGAGCTAAATCAGCCCCATATTTCAGCTTCATTTTTTAGACTGGACACCAGATATTAGTCAGGTAAAATTGCTGTCGTTTACTATTATTTTTTTAGATATAGAAGACATATCAATAAACGAACAATTTTTTATCTATAAGACTGTTATAGAAACTGCAGGTCAAGGATTATATGAAAGTATAATTAATTTTTTGAAAAAGAGCAAACTAGACTTAAACAACTGCAGAGCCCATGGCTACCACAATGGTTCCAATATGAAGGGTAAAAATAAAGGCATGCAGGCACATATTATGGTACAGATTATGGCACAGATTATGGAGGGAAATCCATAGGCCTTTTATATGCGGTGTGGTTGTCTTAGATTAAAGTTAGTGGTTGGTGACAGGTCCACAAGCTGTCTGAATAGTCCATTTTCTTTTTGGTACTGTCCAGCGCACGTATGGTTTCTTTTCTGCCTCTCCTTGACGATGGTATTTATTGAACAAGACATGTTAGCTGCCTCACTGTCCAACTTAATACAAGGCTAGATGGGAGTGCAAAATTGAACATGTCAAAGCCATTAAATATAAAATTATGGGAATTTCAGAAGGTCTATATATGAACTTTCAGAAATGTCTGTGTCTGATCTTGTAGTGAGACATGTCCGGGTCTGATCTTGTAGTGAGACATGTCTGCGTCTGATTTTGTAGTGAGACATGTCTGTTTCTGATCTTGTAGTGAGACATTTCTGCGTCTGATCTTGCAGTGAGACATGTCTGTGTCTGATCTTGTTGTGAGACATGTCTGCGTCTGATCTTGTAGTGTGACATGTCTGTGTCTGATCTTGTAGTGAGACATGTCTGTGTCTTATGTTATAATGCCGAACGTGAAGCAGAAACACTTGTATTACAAATAGAAGATTGGAGTGTTGTTTTTACTGATGATAAATGTCTGGTTATGATATAATCTTAGGCAGTGTAAATGTTGTCAACAAAACTATGAAGGACGCCACTGGGGAACTTATAGGAGGTCTCTGTGGAACTAGGACACCTTTGTGGAACTAGGACAACTCTGTGGAACTAGGACACCTTTGTGGAACTAGGAAAACTCTTTGGAACTAGGAGGTCTCTGTGGAACTAGTGACACCTGTGTCACTAGGACACCTCTGTTGAACTAGTACGCCTCTGAGGAACAATCTACTGCAGTTTCACTAATGAATAGCGTCTCTGATTTTTTTAACTTGATTATCGTGCAAATTGATTTGGATACGCACCTGAGTCAGTCCAAAAAAGATAACTACAAAACTAGATATAGAGCTATACAGAAGGCTGTTTGAATTTGAGTGCACGGACGAGGTTCTAAATTCATGTGACCCACAAAATAATCACGCGTCAATGTAATACTGGAAAGAGCTTTCAATTCATTTATCAGAGGGATAACACGCGGTGATTTTAAATAATCCAAAAACAAAAACAACAAAAAAACTGCCAGGCAATGATAAGCTCGGAGTAGCATGTCAAGGCTTGGAGAATGACTCTGAATTCAAACCAGGAGCCACAATGATCAAAAAATTGATTGTGGGCCATCAAATATTTTAAAAAATAATAATAAGTTGAGGTATCAAGATTATAAAGATATAAATTGATGTGATCTGTTGACTGAACTATAGATATAGCCAAAGAAATATTTCCTCACAATATAAAGCTTCCAGTTGGAAACCGCTAAATTCATAAACACAAAAACGTTACTGTATGTCATGCCAAATCTGTTGGTAGCACTAAAAGAAGAATGCTTGCAATACCTATTTTGTGAGAAATGTGTAAGTAAAGTAAAGCTTATTAAACATATTTACGATCATTAATGTCTCAAGACAGAATGAATTCTTTGGCAATTTTGGTCTGTAGAAAATGATGTTGCAAAGAATATAAATATAGAAAGTGCTATAAAAATATTTGCTGACCTAAAGGCTGACACAAATTGCCATCGGTAGGTTAATAGTTTTACAGTGTCCAAATACAAGTTAAGAAAAACAAAATTAATTTTTACATTTATTATTATTATTTTTTTTAGTAACCAAAGTAATACCTAGCCCCTAGTTTTCTTGCATGCACATTATTTTGTGATTATATAAAGGGGGCGCCAAAGTTAAGCTTGCCCGGGGCGCCAGCAACCATTGGCTCGGCCCTGTATGTCCATCAAAATCACCACTACGTTTTAAATCTATTTTTGTCCCTATTATTAAAAACCGCACCATTGTCTTTGTTATGTTTTACTTTGTTTTCATCGTCATCACAACAAATCCACAAAAAGGTTTGTCGATTAATTAAAAGCCGTTTAAAATATAAGGAAAGATAAAACATTTGAATATGATGGATGGGAATTGTTTTTTATTATGTAAGAGGAGTCGAATTATTGTAAATTTTATAATTTATATTTGAATTTTAAAAAAAAATATATGTTTTGTAAATAATTAAACAAAATACGACATCAGCAATTAAAGGGGATGAGTATTTACATTAAAAAAATGTGTTAGCACATTCGATAATTAAAATATTTCAATTTTCCATTTATTTCATGACTAGTAAACAAAAGAATGGGCTGTTTTAAACTCAGTTACAGGGAAGTTGTTCACCGATTTTAAACTTGATAATAAAAGATTCGGTTCAAGTTTTTTAAAACTAAATAATAGAGATTTTGTTAAAGTTTTTAAAACTAAAAATTGTGGATTTGGTTAAAGTTTTTTAAAACTAAATAATAGAGATTTTGTTAAAGTTTTTAAAACTAAAAATTGTGGATTTGGTTAAAGTTTTTTAAAACTAAATAATAGAGATTTTGTTAAAGTTTTTAAAACTAAAAATTGTGGATTTGGTTAATGTTTTTTAAAACTAAATAATAGAGATTTTGTTAAAGTTTTTAAAACTAAAAATTGGGGATTTGGTTAAAGTTTTTTAAAACTAAATAATAGAGATTTTGTTAAAGTTTTTAAAACTAAAAATTGTGGATTTGGTTAATGTTTTTTAAAACTAAATAATAGAGATTTTGTTAAAGTTTTTAAAACTAAAAATTGGGGATTTGGTTAAAGTTTTTTAAAACTAAAAATTGGGGATTTGGTTAAAGTTTTTTAAAACTAAAAATTGGGGATTTGGTTAAAGTTTTTTAAAACTAAAAATTGGGGATTTGGTTAAAGTTTTTTAAAACTAAAAATTGGGGATTTGGTTAAAGTTTTTTAAAACTAAAAATTGGGGATTTGGTTAAAGTTTTTTAAAACTAAAAATTGGGGATTTGGTTAAAGTTTTTTAAAACTAAAAATTGGGGATTTGGTTAAAGTTTTTTAAAACTAAAAATTGGGGATTTGGTTAAAGTTTTTTAAAACTAAAAATTGGGGATTTGGTTAAAGTTTTTTAAAACTAAAAATTGGGGATTTGGTTAAAGCTTTTTAAAACTAAAAATTGGGGATTTGGTTAAAGTTTTTTAAAACTAAAAATTGGGGATTTGGTTCACCTTTTTTTTAAAAAAAATAAGCAATAGGGATGTCATTTACCTTTCTTTTTTAAAGCAATTATTTTTTTTTAGCTTAACAAATTAAAATATTAAACTCACACTTATGTTGAGTGCCGTCAGGGCTACGTTGGGCCTGCAGCTACACTTACGCCTCGAGCAATCGTTAAATTCAGCCCCTGAACGAAAGATTTAACGCTTGAAAATTGCGCTAAAATAAAGCCCGACAGTTTCGTTGTACATTTCGCGTTCTACATTACATTTTACCATTCGCCGTGCTACAGAAACAAGACAAATCAACCGTTGGATCCCTAAAAATTACATATGTTAAATAAAACGAGCTCCACCAGAGACCAGGGGCGTAGTTGGGGTAGGTGCCACCCGGTGCGGGGCTTTCATGGTGTGGACCCACCACCCACCCACCCCCGCCCCCGACATCCATGATGGATTTCTTAAAGTTAAAATAAGTCCACAGTGTGACAAGAAGAAAAAATAAACTAAACTGAAGGTCAGGGGTTAAATGTATTTTAGAACATTAACAACGTTAAGTTATAGTTGTATTTACAATAAATGTACATCATTTAAAATGTTGCTTTCGTGGACCTCAAAGCTGCAAACTTGTCAATGAGTTGATGGACATCAGTATCCTTCACCGTATCATCGTCAATTGATAGTAGAGCCAGAACCAGAAAGCATTGAATGTCCCATGGTGGATCGTAAATCGTTCTTGGTAAGTTTTTTTTAAAAAAAGCTCCGCTCCCATGAAGCCCACAGACACACAGATCGTGCGAAACAATTGAAGTGGTTAGCGAGAGTGTCGGACGAGTTTCTCGGAAGTCCAGTTCAGCTATTCACCTCATGAAAGGGTCACCCCATCTCTGAAGCATCAAGCGTGGACTTTTCTTCTGGATTGGTTACATTCGTGGAGAATTCACGTGGGATCGGTTAGACGGAGCAGAGTGCGCTCTGTGAATATGCAAGGTGTCAGTTTGGTGTCACCCTCCCGGGATGGTGTCACCCTCCTGGGATGGTGTCACCCTCCTGGGATGGTGTCACCCTCCTGGGATGGTGTCACCCTCCTGGGATGGTGGCACCCTCCTGGGATGGTGTCACCCTCCTGGGATGGTGGCACCCTCCTGGGATGGTGTCACCCTCCTGGGGTGGTGTCACCCTCCTGGGGTGGTGTCACCCTCCTGGGATGGTGTCACCCTCCTGGGATGGTGGCACCCTCCTGGGATGGTGTCACCCTCCTGGGGTGGTGTCACCCTCCTGGGGTGGTGTCACCCTCCTGGAATGGTGTCACCCTCCTGGGATGGTGTCACCCTCCTGGGATGGTGTCACCCTCCTGGGGTGGTGTCACCCTCCTGGAATGGTGTCACCCTCCTGGGATGGTGTCACCCTCCTGGGATGGTGTCACCCTCCTGGGGTGGTGTCACCCTCCTGGGATGGTGTCACCCTCCTGGGGTGGTGTCACCCTCCTGGGGTGGTGTCACCCTCCTGGGATGGTGCACCCTCCTGAGGTGGTGTCCCACGGTAAGGTCCACACCAAGCCCCCCCCCCCCCCGCCCCCTCCCCTTGGGGTGGTGCCACCCCCCTGGGTTGGTGTCGCCCTCCTGGGGTGGTGTCCCCCTCCTGGGGTGGTGTCACCCTCCGGGGATGGTGCACCCTCCTGAGGTGGTGTCCCACGGTAAGGTCCACACCAAGCCCCCCCCCCCCGCGCCCCCTTCCCAGCTAAGTCACTTCCAAAGTCTATGTGTGGGTGCAATGCTGCAATGATGATGTGACATTTTATGTAGTATGCCTCATTGTCCACCAACAGCGGTGGGCAGACGACTCAAGAATGCACGTTCAAATGAGACACATCAAAAATAAACTTAAAACTTCTTCGCGCTTGTGCGTAATTATGTCAAACTACCCAGATCGCAATCTCTGTTGTATTAATTATCAACAGCAATTCAGCAGGGCGTTGATAACTAGGTCATTGATTAGTAGGGCATTGATTACTATGTCATGGATTACTAGGTCATTGATTACTAGGACATTGATTACTAGGACATTGATTACTAGGACATTGATTACTAGGACATTGATTACTAGGACATTGATTACTAGGACATTGATTACTAGTTCATTGATTACTAGGTCATTGATTACTAGGACATTGATTACTAGGACATTGATTACTAGGACATTGATTACTAGGACATTGATTACTTGGTCATTGATTACGAGGACATTGATTACTAGGACATTGATTACTAGGACATTGATTACTAAGTCATTAACTATGAGGGCATTGATTACTAGAGCATTGATTACCACGGTATTGATTACTATGGCATTGATTACTCGGACATAGATAACTAGGGTATTGATTACTTGGACATAGATAACTAGGGTATTGAATATTAGGGCATTGATTAATAGGGCATTTGTTACTACGGCATTGATTACTAGGGCATTGGTTTCTAGGACATTGATTACTAGGACATTAATTACTAGGACCTTGATTACAAGGGAAGTGATTACTAGGGCATTGATTACCATGACAGTGATCACCAGAGAATTGATTACTAGGGCATGGGTTACTAGGGCATTGATTACTAAGGCATTGATTACTAGGGCATTGGCTACTAGGGCATTGATTACTAGGGCATTAATTACTAGGGCATTGATTACTAGGGCATTGGCTACTAGCGCATTGATTACTAGGGCATTGGAAACTAGGGCATTGGTTACTAGGGCATTGGCTACTAGGACATTGATTACTAGGGCATTGTTTACTAGGGCATTGATTACTAGGGCATTGGCTACTAGGGCATTGATTACTAGTGCATTGGCTACTAGGGCATTGATTAATAGCCTTGAAATGTTTGAGGCTTTAGACAGACTTTCAACACATTGAACGCCAGCACCATGGCTCATATAATAAAACACTATAAAGTTAACACTTTGGCTTTATATGATAAACGCGTGAAAATCATAAACACGCTGCAACAGTGTTAGTAAAAATTAAAAAAAAACACACCCCACCCCCACCCTTTCCACACAAACACACACAAACACACACTCATACACTCATGTATTTCAGCCCTCACCTGTCGGCCCAGTAGGAATTGTAATGAGTCGAGTTAAAAGCATCTCCTTGCTGTCGACACTGGAAGCCGAACGTGGATCCGCCACCTACGGCGCTGTACTCGGGGAACTGAGGATACGGCGAGGGGTAATTCGACGGCGAGGGCATGCTCGGGGGCACTTGGGCGCCCGGGGTCCCCAGGCCGACCCCCATCCCCATGCCGACGCCCATGCCGGAGTACTGGTGCAGTCCGTTGAGGGCGGTGTGCGCAGACATCCGCTGGCAGGAGCGGTAGCTCGGGAGCTGAGATACCCCCATGTTGGTGGGCCCCGCGTTGTGCGCCAGCGCCCAGGGCGAGTACCCCGAGTACTGCGAGTAGGACGGGGCGTTGAAATAGTTGTTGAACGCGAACTGATTCAGGGCGTGGGTGTGATCGGAGAACAGGGGCTTGTGGAGCGACAGGGTCGGCCTGTACGGCCTCTTCATCCGTCGCCGCCTCCGATAATTCCCTTTCTCGAACATGTCCTCGAACGCCGGATCCAGGGTCCAGAAGTTGCCCTTCCTCTCCCCGCCCCCTTCGCGGGCCACTTTGACGAAGCACTCGTTGAGGCTGAGGTTGTGTCTAATTGAGTTCTGCCAGCCTTTCTTGTTTTTCTCGTAATACGGGAACCGCCCTATGATAAATTGATAAATTCCGCTCAGTGTGAGCCGCTTCTCGGTCGATTCTTTGATCGCCATGGCAATGAGTGCAACGTACGAGTAGGGCGGTTTCACGTTGGGGTCCTTGAAAGACTCCGGGTTGTCCTTGTTGTTGGGCGTGGCGGACTTGTTTTCTTGCGGAGAATTCGGTGAATTCGCCGACGTCTCGCTCCGCGAGGAAGCCTTCCCGAGAGAATCCGCTTCGGTTTTAACGTTTTTCGTGGATTTTCCGGACGGCTCGGACACCGGTTCTTGCTTCGGCACGACGCTGCCCGTGCCGTGTGATTTGCTCGATTTGCTGTCTCGGTCGTCGGTGATTTCAGATTTCGGCTTGGCGTTCCCGGTTCCCGTGACGCCACCGGGGTGATTCCCAGCGGTGTTGCTGCTCGCCAAGTTCTTGCCGCCTTCGCTGTTTTTAGCAGTGGTCGGTTCACAGCGGTCAAAGCACGAATAAGACCTCGCCGTGTTAGTCAGGTGTTCGGTATTGGAAGGCACGTCGTTGTAGCGGGTTTGGGGTTTGTAATGGGACAACGACGACGTGTGGTCCTGATTGGTCAGGTACAGCTTCTCGCAGTCTTTATCCAGGGGCGTCGGGGTGCTGGGGTACGTGGGATAAAACTTGAAGGGGGAGAAATACGCGGGTTCCGTCTCGCCGTTATAGAGCCGCGTGTACAACGCTGACGTCATAGACGTGGACAACGGCGGCGTGTTCGTTGAACCCTGTGCGGCGCAGCTATAGTCCTTTGCGTGTTCTAGGCCGCGTTGTGGTGACACGCTGTTGTCGATGGGGCTGGTGTTGTTCAGATTGAGTCCGTATTTATTGGACAAGCCAGAAAACTCGACCTGGTTCTCGGGATACGATTTCGAGACGTGCTCGTGCAGGTTAGAGAGTGGTCTCATGTCGGAGCTTCGGTCGTCTTGGGCCATTGACAACCGCTTCATAAGAGGATCCTCGGCGGAATATGGTCTGTGGATAAAGGGTTGATGGTGGCTTGAGGATTATGGGTTGCTTATGGGTTGAATGGATTAATATTGTATAATTTGAATTTTTAAATTAGTCAAACCATTTTTAATTTGATTTCATTTATAAAAATGTATGAAAATGCTGACTCTTAAAAGGTATGAAATAAAAATGGATAAAATGGTATGAAATAAGTGATTTTAAAAATGTATGAAATAAGAAGTCGTTAAGAGAGTACGAAATAAATGATTGATAAAATGGTATGAAATAAGTGATTGCTAAAAAGGTATGAAATAAGTGATTGATAAAATGGTGTGAAATAAGTGATTGCTAAAAAGGTATGAAATAAGTGATTGATAAAATGGTATGAAATAAGTGATTGCTAAAAAGGTATGAAATAAGTGATTGATAAATGGTATGAAATAAGTGATTGCTAAAAAGGTATGAAATAAGCGATTGATAAAATGGTATGAAATAAGTGATAGCTTGAAAGGTATGAAATAAGCGATTACTAAAAAGGTATGAAATAAGTGATTGTTAAAAAAGTATGAAATATATGACCGATAAAATTAGTAAGAAGATAAGTGACTTATGATTTGTCGTTTTGCTGTTTCGTTTTTTAATTATTATTTTTTGTTGTTGTTTTTGTTGTTTTGTTATTTATGTGAGTGAGATTTGATATATTTAGTTGTGACAGTTCAGGATTTGGGCTGAAAGCGTGTCAGTGATATTGACCTTTCTTTGAGGTTAAATAGGTCGTGATGTCCAGACCCGTGGTTTCCGGTGAGGGCATGGTGGGGATGGGTGTGTAGGTGGTGCAGGTGGTGCTGCTTTAGCGCTGACGTCATCTCCTCATCTTTGTCTATTAATAGAACGGGGGGTGGGGGGAAACAAACTTTGAGAATATTTATTTGCAAACAAACAAACAAACAAGTTAACAAACAAACAAAAATAAATATAATTGAATTGACTCTTGACCATCATCAATTATTAATGTAAGCGGTCATTTTCACATGCACAATTTAAAATCCCCCAAAAAGTTCATTATGGTCTATATTGAATTTTTTAAACTGAATTTTATTTATTTAAGTAATATGTTTTAATATGTGCACCTTTTGTGTTAGTATTTATAGGACATTAGCTTATTTTGTTCGTCATGAGCTCGGATTTTTAAAAAAGTTAGGCATACTATCGCGTTTACTCCAAGAAATCAACTTCTGGGGGGTACATGTGATAGTAGCCTACAGAAACTTTCATCACATGATAGCGTGGCACTCGAAGTCTTATTAAATAATTCTTAACAAAATTTTTAAAAATCAGAAACCAATGCCAAATCAGAACATTCAGACTTTGACAAAAGATTGACAAACAGAGCGCGAACAATTTGCAATAATATTCAGATCGAGGCATCAAAATCTTTATAACTGCTCTTTAAAAAACAAAAAAAAGCACGCACTCTCCTTGATAAATTGACCAAGAGTTGTAGCTATATGAGTGAGGCGATCGCATTTTTGAACAATTAAAAAACAAAGGATTTTTAGTATAAGACGGGGTAAGGCGTCCAGTAGTGTAACAATCACAGCAGGTTTCTGAAGTGATCGGGTAATCTCCAAACTAACAGAAAAGTGTGATGAATATGACCGTTAAAAGATATTTAACTTTCTTTCACACTTATTGGTCTCAACAAATCAACACAATCTAAAGACATGTTCCGATTGTCAAACCTTAGCTTCATACCACCCGGAACGTCTATTTAATTAAAAAAAAATTTAAATACATTCTTTACGATTATTTCACATTGTCATTTATATTTGTATTTGCTGATATAAAAAAAATTGGTTTTAAAAACCACTGTTTGGTTCAAGGTGGCTCATCCTGCTCACCAACAGATGGCACCGGGTCGTGTCCGTGGAGGGCGTGATGCTGGTGGGACCTGATGGCGTTGATGTTGATGTCGTGGCTGGAGAACGACTTGATGTGCGGGTACTCCATGCCGCCCAGCGGCTTCATGCCGTCGTCCAGCTTCATACCGCCACTGTGGAAGTATTCAGGTATCACCGACATCTTGAAATCCATCATATTCATTGACCTGGGGGAGGAACAAAGAACAATAAGAAATATTTCAGGGCTTCTCCATCTTTATTGAAACGTTTCAAAATTAAAGCCAGCTTCCGCCGTAGAAAGAGGTTTTAACATAAAGGTAAAGTTTAATAAATCTCAGATGCTTCGAAACATAACTCCCTTCAAGCGGTTTCTTAAATATTATATGATGGAGTGCGTTCTAGCCGTGTGAAGTGAAGAAGTAGAGGAACAATATAATTTTAGACTTGAAAAAAAAAAGACAGAATAATTAAAAGGAAGTTTCGGCTAAACGCCTTCTTCAACAGACAATACAATTATAAATTTTAAAAAAAAATTATATAAATTTGAAAAACTTAAATGTTTCCAGATCACAATGTAGCTATCGCAGGCTTTGTATGGATATTTAAAAAAAAAAAAATATGATTGACGTTATAAACAACTACACAGTTTTAATCATTTCAATGAATTTTTTTTAAAAAGTATATCTTATTTAATGAAATGATATTGCAAACCGATATGTGGGTTGATTGGTTCTGATATGACATGAAATTTTTTTTGAAAACTATTAATACAGACTTTTGGCCTTTTATCATTAAGTGCTGTTTTTTTAAAATCTGAAAATATGAACGCCAAGTCAGCATGTTATTCGGAATATTTCTCACTTGTGTTTGGTTCATTTAGGGGCATGGGACATAACCGCAATTATTTGTTTTGTTTATCAAATTAAACTTTTTGAAGAGACAATACACACACACAATTTTTTTTTACTTTTTCTCAAACAGAAAGACAGAATATTATATGACGCACGTTGCCCGCATAGACATGACGTCAGAAATTAAAAAAAAAAAAACCGAAAAATTATTTTTTAAAAATCTTTTTTCCCTTATTTAATTCATCTCCGAAATGATTTTGCCTTTGCTCCGACCTTCCTGAGTTTTAAAGCATTTTTTTGTGTGCTGAACATTGCTGTGAACAACATTGGTTGGCATTAGGCGCTGTATTTTTGTTGTGTTTGCGATGCTATAAAATAAACTAGATTGGTTTGTCGCAAAAGTTCCGATGAGTGTCTTAAAGATTAACAGAGGTTGCATGCCTTTAACGAAAATGATTATTGTTTAAACATTTTATTCATGGGAGAAGAGAATGGTCCCTTTACTCTCTACAAAGTTTAGGGTACTTCTAGGGTCCATAGCGAAATAAATATAAATCCTCTCACCAAATGACGATAACTTAAAGAGAAAGGGAAACAAAACGCCTAATTTGCTGACCCAGCTGATATTTTCCCCCAAAAACTTCCTTGGAGTATACATGGCGAAGAATTTAGCAATTAGCTTGAACCTGAGCAAGATGACATTTATAAAAATAAAATCAGATGTGCTAGAGTTACAGTGAGCATGATTGGGGACTGGGGGATGGAGACAGGGGGCCGGTGGATGGAAATGTGGGACAGGGGGATACAGAGGTCGGTGGAACTGGTGAATACAGAAAGGGGGGGGGGGTAGAACTGCAGAGGGAGATGGGACTGGTGAATGCTGATCAAAACTAATATTCATGTTAGAACAGGGGTGGTATTCCTCCAGGGCGTGGCACACAAGGGGCACAACCTCCAGGGCGTGGCACACAAGGGGCACAACCTCCAGGGCGTGGCACACAAGGGGCACACCAAAAGATTTAATGAAGCCTCAAGACCTTACAGAAACTAGGTTTAATAGTTTCAAAAAAAAAAAAAAATCACATTTGGATTAATGACCTGTAGAAACATTTGAACATGGTCAAACTCTAAAAAAATTCAAACCATAAAAGCAATAATTACAGCACATTAAAAATAGTCCACTGACTTATGTACACGAGTTAGAGTTATTGTGTTTCATCGTATAGTTTGTTTTGGATGCCGTTTCATTACACTGGCCAAAAGGGGCGTACCAAGCGTGTGGGAGGGGGGGGGGTAGGTTTGTTGATTTCGACCCCTCATTTCATGTGGTGGGGGGACGCCCCTGCAAGATATTCTACTTCAAATAGAGCAGTGGTTCTTAATCTTGTTGGAGGTACTGAACCCCACCAGTTTGATATATGTGCATTCACCGATCTTTTCTTAATAGGAAAAAATAAAATATGATTTTTTTTCCTGAAATTATTTGGACCTGCGCTGAAACCCTGAGACTGACTCACCGAACCCCTGGGGCTCAATCAAACCCAGTTTAAGAACCACTGACATAGAGAGAACACGATTTAAAAGCGTACCGTATTCTATTGAAATTATTCAGTTGTTGTTTTTTTAAAGTGAATTTTGATTTTATCAATTTTGATTCTGTCAATTTTGATTCTGTCAATGTTGGTTCTGTGAAATTTAACACTTAGAAGTTGTTATTGTGCTACAAAACAAGCCAAGTGTTAATGTTTATCATTAGTAACCTCTAATTCACACATATGCACAGTGCAACCCCATGATTCTATGAAACTAGATTTTTTTATAAACATAAAATTATTTATTCTTGCAAAGAAAAATTCAACCAAATTATATATATAGCAGTTCGTGAACTTCCCATCTACTAAAGTTACTTGACAAAACATGAACTCAAATAACGCACATATAAGAATCCAAATTTTTGCTAAACCTCTCCCCCCCCCCCCCATGACAATGTACTGCACACTTTATTTCACGCCCATGAGCTATAAAGATATTCTTTTGCCCCGACCACTTTTAAACCGAATATTCATTACGCCACATTTAAACTGAAATAGTTCTTATTCCGAAAAGAAAATAGTACGCACCAAACGCAGTTGCGTTTAAAAAAAAAAAAATCACTTAGCGTAGTTATCGGGAATTATATTTTGCGCGCTATCCGGAAATGGAAGCAGTCACACCACAAGCAAAAAATATATATAAGAGATATTCATAAATAATAGAGAATATAATAAAATAGATTTAGGGAAGGGACTTTCCTTGCAACAACAAATGTACAATAAAACTATAACCATAGTTTAGGTACTGAAACATAGGAAGTTTATTTTATTACATAGAGAGTTAAAGTTATTTAACGTCGGGTGTTAAATTTATTTTGACTTTTGGAATATGAACACTGGGACGTGACGATTGGTTGTTTTCATGACCCTGCCAAGAGGCAGTAGTGGCCGGAGAGGAAAAAAAATTCAAATGAATTGATTGTGTTTGTCTTCTTCAATTTAATCACCTGTCACTTTAATCATCTATCCTCCATTTAATCATATCTTATTATAATCATCTACCGATTTCAGCTCCTAAATTGCTAGCATTTTCTTTACTCGAGTTTTGAATTCCAGGATAATTTGCTTTGAGACTTTTTGAAAAACAAAATATGCCCCATTACCTTTAGGAATGAATTGGTGTTACTTTTATTTGTGTACAATAATGGTCGGCTTGGGGGGGGGGGTGGCAGGAGGAGGGATGGGGAGGATTTAACGCATTCAGAATGGTGTTAACGACAACCTCGAATCTTCAAATTTGTTCGAAAGAGATTTCACGGACGGAAAAATGGATCGACGGAAATTTGATCGAACGGCAATTTGGTGGAATCTATTTCCTTCTTTTTTTTTTTTCAGTTCACGTTAAAATTTTGCGTCAAAATTCTTTTTGAGCGCCAAACTTTGTTTTACGATATAATAGATTATTTTTGAAAATACTACAATATATAGTAAAACAAAACAAAAAATGCGTTCAACAAGAAATTTAACGTAAAATTAAATCGCGTGAACTGAAAATAAAATGCGATCAAATTTCCGTTCAACCGAACTTCCTTTCGATCAAATTTCCGTTCGATCAAACTTCCGTCGTTCAATTTCCCGTCGACGAAATTTCTTTCAAACAAATTTCCCGTAACCATATTTTGTATTGGTTTGTTGGGTTCCTTTATTCCGCTAATGCTTGAACTCAAACAACGGAATCGATCACTTGTGAACCAGTCGTGAAAGAAGCAAAAAATAAAAAGGCCACGCTGGTATGTGTTTATGCTGATTGCTGTTCGGTGCATTCAACTAAATAAAAAGGCCTGCAAAGGTGGTTAAGCAGATTAGATTCATGAGACGGAAACAGTCTATGTCCATTCTTATTCTTTTCTGTTATTTTTAGGTAGTATAAATATATTATGTAAATTAATTTATTCTTAAAGGAATTTCTTTTTTTTTAAACTAATGAATCGCCATTTCCGAGACATTTACATTTGTATTCTGTATACTCATCATGAAAGCTTTACCTATAATGTTTTTTTTTGGTCTAATTAATTTATTTGAAAGCTTTATTTTAGTCAAACACCCTCATAATTAGTTAAATAAGAGGATTAATAAAACCTAAGCCATTGGCTTGAATGAAAGCTTAACTGTACTTTTTTATTGTCTCAACTTCTTTTTGTCATGTCAGGGGCGTAGCTACCATTAGTGCCACCAGGGGAGGCCCAATATTTTTGCCACCCCCTGTCGTGAAATTTTCCGCGAATTATATGCCTCAATATTTAGAAAAAATAATGTGCCGCGTACAGCCCCCCACCCCGCCCCCCCTTTTCTGCACCCCTTCCCTACTCAAATTCAAATCCTACTGTTAGCCGGTGACTGGTCCAGGAGATAGCACACGATACCATGGATTGAAGTATTCGCCAAAGCTAGAGACACGGTCACATTGCTCACATTCTGTTGCCATCGTACTACGGTATAGTTGAGGAGTCTCGAACTCACGACCCGTGGGCCATTTGAGGCCCACAAGACGATATTTTGAGGCCCTATATCTGACAGCGAAGTTTATAGTGTTAATGCAGCTCACGCGTTTTCCCCATTCTCATATCTGTGATGTGACCCTCAGTGACGGTTTCAGTCGAATGTCACCGAATAGTCTCATTGTGATGTTGTTGTTTTTTGTATAGGTTTGGACGTTGATTATAAAGTGGTAAGAACCGTTTTAATATTGGACTAAAAGCTTTTATTTTATAGCATTTTATAAGACAAACATTGCAAGAGTGCGGTTTTGAGAAAAGTTTAAATAGTCAGTTGATGGATAAGGTGCAACCATAATTGTGTAAATCAATAATTCATACGCATAGTACCAGCTCATGCCTTCTGTTTGAACACGTTTTAGCATCTGAAGGCTTCATGGAGAAGGATGGGGTCGTTGTTCCTGTACTAAGCGATCCCAAATGGCTCATTTGGTTGACATTAAAGAGGAGCTGAATGTACTCAGCATAAGAAGTTACAAGACCAGGGGCAGCTTGTCAGTGTTGCCTATGACATTGTCGGGGCATTCTGCACAAAAAATGTGTCTTATGAAAAGCCCAGATTTCTCAGATAAACCTATGCCATGTCCCAATATCCAAAGTACTCATTGACTCGGGTACACCATTCAGTGGTAAGTATACTGATGTCATTACAAAGGTACAGGAAGAATTTGATCACAGGTAACAGACCTCAAAACACAAAGCGCTCCTTTCCAAATTTTTGCTGAAAATGTATCCTTTAATGTGAAAGGTACCCCCCCCCCCCCTCTTCTTTATTTTTTTGCTTCAAATAGAGCTGATTAATCTTCAGTGCAATTCTGAACTCGAGGCTAAGTTCTTAAAGATGAATGGAACAAAAACAGACAAGCAAGGACAATTCATGAGAGCATTGCCCTCCCCATTCTCTGAGATTTCCAGGTTGTTCAATCGGATCATGTGCGTTTTAGCAGTACCTGTGTGAAAAGCAATTTACCACTTTGAATTTAAAAAGTCAAAATTCAGGGCCAAACTTACTGATGACCATCTTGAAGTTTTAATGAGGGCCTCAGTTGCTTCCTCAAGTCTCTGGCAATAAGGATTAGGAGGAAGTGAGTGAAGCCTATTTCTGAATAACTCTTAATGTTTTGATTTTGTTTTATTAAAAGTTGAGCGTATTCTAACAGTTTTACTTTATTAAAAAAAATTATGTCATTTTTTGTGTGGAATACTTGATGCGGCCCAGTCTCACTCAGGCTCTACCACATGCGGCCATCGGGTAATTTGAGTTTGAGACTCCTGGTATAGTTGGACCAGGAGATAGCACAACGTTCTTAAAGGGCTGAGTAATCACAGATTTTAGAGACATAGTCACAGTGCCAACATTCATTTAAGACCAGATTAAGCTAGATTCAGTATTTAACTTCACTTGCAAAGTGAAACTGTTGAAAAAAAATCAAATTGATCCACTACAAGGGGAGCTGCTAGAATTTGTGGACGCCCGGGGCGCTCTTTGATTTTGCAAACTCAAATTAACATAAAATCGAAGGCATGCATAACACTCCATTTATTCATCTATATTATATTTATAAATGGACCTTGCCTAACCGTGTTCGTGCGGCATTATCCTCAATAATTACCGACAGTGGCAAACTCTTGACACCACGTGTTCGCCTTGAGACTTGCGGAAAGCGCACTTTCGCATTTGCTGGTCCAACAATTTGGAACGCCCCCTCCAGTCACTCTCAGAAACAACCAGACACTGGAGTCCTTTAAAACTGATTTAAAGACACATTTATTTCGCAAATACCTTCTGGGATGATTGTCTAACATATTTTCCATTTAATGCATATTGGCCATGTTGCTTATGGTTGAAATGGGTAGAAAGACTTTGACTTGGTAATGCTTGTAATTAGTTTTTGTAGTGTTGCGTTTGTTTTAAATGTGGTAAATTATAGATTATTTATTTTTTATTTTTTTTTTTAAACTTTTGTACCGCGCTTCGAGCCTTTGGGGATGAAGCGTGTTTTTGAAATACACTTTATTATTATTATTATTAATAAACAACATTCATTTCGGCCTACTATTTAATGATACATCTTTCACTACGGTAACCTACAATGATGCTGTCTCTGCAAACTGTCGTAGAAGCCGTTGCTGCTCTCGTTAAACATGTCACCACTACCGTCTGATGTGATACCGACTACACATAGTTATTTGTTTGAATGTTAAACAGAATCGATGTTTGTTTCTTGTTGTTTTTTTGTTTTTTTTCTTTTTGTTGAAAAATAGTTTTAATGTACATTCAAGGTTCTTTAAATGCTATAATTAAAAGCACCTTAGTTTATATGTTCTTGTGATTCTTGGTTGGTGTCTGCGCCTTAGGAAATGATATATTTATATATAATTTATATATAATAATTGTTTCTTTATCGAGTAGCGCGGTGATTGAAAGCAATGGTTTTCAAATGGTGTCGTTACAAACTATCTACCACTGAACACAACCTCATGCAAAACGCAGTAAAGCATTTTAAAAAAAAATAAGATCTGTTCCAGTTTTTAATTGATTTTATCAAGAGATATTTTATCTTTTATTTTGGGGTAAATGTATCTAGTTCCTCATTTACCACTACCAGACTAAAATTAATACTTTATAAACTTATTTTAATGTCGTTTGCGATCACCAGGCAAATGACATTTTTTGCAGTTTTACTATGATTTTTTTAATGAATATTCTTTAAAAAAAATTTTCAAAAATTTAAATCACCGTTTCTTATCCATCTCGTCAGAACGTAACAGCCACCCCCTCCCCCTTCTGCCCCCCCCCCGCCCTTACCCTCGCTGCGTCCATTCTGTCAACGCCTCTTTTTTTTGCAGTTTTACTATGATTTTTTTAATGAATATTCTTTAAAAAAAATTTTCAAAAATTTAAATCACCGTTTCTTATCCATCCCGTCAGAACGTAACAGCCACCCCCTCCCCCTTCTGCCCCCCCCCCGCCCTTAACCTCGCTGCGTCCATTCTGTCAACGCCTCTGTCCTGGCATCGCTACTCACTGGCCGCTGTACTTTGCCTGTCGTGGTCCCGTCCTGCGCCCACATGACTTTCGCCGATGTTTCAGCTGGGAAGCGCCACCAGCTGGTCCTGACATAAACACAATGCCTGCCTGTGTTTATCTTGTGTATCATCACGACCCCCATTTGACCCCCCGGTGCATTCCATTCAGGGGGAAAAAAAGGGGGCACCTAGACTTGGGGGACAAAAACGCATTCTATATTAAATATAACATTTAGCCGTTACATATTGTTTTAATGAATGTGCGTCAGTCTAACCACTGGCTTACTAAACCAGGAAGTGACGACTCACACCCTAAAAGACTCCAGACTAAGCACTTCATCTGACATCTTATAGACCAAGGGGCTAGACCATTTGGGAGGGGGGAAGGTTGGGGCAATGAGAACATTCCGGTTAACTGATTAAACATATACATTCCAATTATGGTGCTTATGTTCTCTCGTTCATATAATGTCTAAATTTTAAAACACCTTCGGGGGCGGGGGTATTCTCCCCTTTCTTTATCCCCCACTTACGCCAATACCCTTAGTTTTAAACGCCCCTGGACCTGTGCTATGCCGTGGACATGCCAGAGGATGACTAATGTGCATCTGCTTTTAACGAACGGTAAATGGTTTACACGGAGAACATCAGGTCTTGTTTTTGGTTGCATACAGACTGCAACTAGTTAAATATACTTGCATGGTTTGTTTCGCCGCCTTTTAAAAACCTAATTATAGGATTTTTTTTTTTAAAATATCGTCGTTTTTGTTTGTTTTTTTATTAATTTTTCAAAATGAGATGCCACAGAAGGTTCGAAGAAAATTAGTAAAGGTGTAATTTGCATGATGTGCTGTGAAAAACACATTACATTAATGTTTTGCAATGATCGCTTACATGCCGTTTATTTAATGGGGGTCTACCATGTGAGTCGGCAAGGAGAATCCAGTGATTTTTGCCGTCACAAGAAAAGAAAGAAAAAGGCAAACAAAAGGAAAGATCATAGAACGGATTTAACAATGAAAATGGTCCGGAAAATATAACACGGGAATCACTGTATTTTCAAATATACCAAACCCTCCACACAAACAGAGACAATAAATGTCCTGTTAAGGGGAACTGGCAGGTGATGGGCAAAATGATGGGAAAAATGATGGGAAAAATTATGGGAAAAATGATGGGCAAAATGATGGGAAAATGATTGGCACGATGAGGTTAGTGTGTGACCAAGAGAAATTGTCCAAATTTACGAGCCTTATCAAATTGATTAGATCAAGAGGCTCGATAGTATTTGAATTCGAGAGCCATCTGGAGAGAATCTGTTGCATTATGTTTCAGTCGGATAGTTTCAGTCAGGGACAGCGGTAATGATGCTGGTGGCCTAACTAGAAACGATTGTTCGTTTAAAGGAATATTCCTCTCCTACCACAGATGCAAAACAATTGTCGAACAAAGCGCTTTCCTAGCGCCGAAAATATATATTTGTTTAATGCAGTCTAGTTTACGTGCAGATTAGAGGAACGTCGATGATCAGAAATATTGTTTTCCCAACCTGCCCCTGTCTTTTAATATTTTCTTATTGTTAACAATGCGCATGGTATTGGCGGATGACACAGTTACCTACTGGGAGTTCCCAGTGTCGATCAACACAGAAAGAAGTCATACCGAATGCGCTCCTTTGAAGCTAAAGCGCAGAAATTGTATGCTTTCCTGAATCTTTGATGGAAATTAACAATGATAAAAATCGTTTAAGAGATATTTAAAGACATGTTTTATTAAATATATTTTATGACATCAGAGCACTGCGAGCATGCAATGAGGGCATAGAAACAAGCGCTATAGAAGAAATCAATCAACACCATCATCATCATCACCATCATCATCACCCTCACCATCACCGTCACCATCAACAACACCATCATCAACACCATCATCATCATCATCAACATCATTTTAACCATCATCATCACCATCACCATCACTATCACCATCACCATCATCACCTCTATCACCATCACCAACACCATCGTCATCACATCATCATCACCATCACCATCATCATCATCATCACCATCATTATGCCTGCCATCATCACTATCACCATCATCGTCATCACAATCACCATCATCACCCTCACCCTCAACATCATCATCACCATCATCACTACCAAAACCATCATCCTCAACAACACCATCATCATCACCACCATCACCAACACCATCATCATCACCACCATCACCACCACCATCATCATCACCACCATCACCACCACCATCATCCTGGTTTGGTGCATCGGCGTTATACAAGAGCCTGAAAACAATTCCGCCCCCTGTCGCAAAAGCCAGGTCAAATCGAGATACATGCTCCGCATGCCGTGACCACACTTGTTTTATGCGACCTGCAGTCTTGTTAGTAAGTATATATCGTAGAATACACGACTGGAAAGCCAAGGATGATCTCTGATTTTATTCTCAACGCCAGTCATTTATTTGCCGACGCAATCTATTTTTTTTTTTAAGCAGTCTATTTGCACAGATACTAAACACAAGTTCCTACCGGTTGTTTGTTTATTTGTTTTCATCAATCAGCTGACGCCAATGCATCATACGCTATGGTTTATTATACACTGTGCTCTGTAAAGTTAAGTACCATAACTGAATAACTTAGTATAAGGTATTGATGAGTTTGTTTACTCAGCACTAATTTCTTTAATCATCCCCACTACATTATTTCTTTAAAATTACGTTAATTTCTAGAAGTAGACACCAGCAATTATAGTTATTTTTTTTTACGGCTCTGTCATGATTTTTCCCCCATCTGAAAATGGCTGCTATGATATGATTAGATGTGTGTGTTCCTATGACATACTGAGATTAGTGTATTTCTACGATATGATAACATGTGTGCGTTCCTATGATGTACTGAGATTAGTGTATTTCTATGATATGATGAGATTAGTGTGATTCTATGAAATGATGAGATTAGTGTGTTTCTATGATATGCCGAGATTAATGTGTTTCTATGATATGATGAGATTAGTGTGTCTCTATAATAAGATGAGATAAGCGTGTTTCTATAATATGATGAGATTAGTGTGTTTCTATGATATGATGAGATTAGTGTGTTTCTATGATATGATGAGATTAGTGTGTTTCTATGATATGATGAAATTAGTGTGTTTCTATGATATGATAAGATTAGTGTGTTTCTATAATACGATGAGATTAGTGTGTTTCTATGATATGATGAGATTAGTGTGTTTCTATGATATGATAAGATTAGTGTGTTTCTATAATATGATGATATTAGTGTGTTTCTATGATATGATGAGATTAGTGTGTTTCTATGACATGATGAGATTAGTGTGTTTCTATGATATGATGAGATTACTGTGTTTCTATAATATGATAAAATTAGTGTGTTTCTATGATATGATGAGATTAGTGTGTTTCTATGATATGATGAGATTAGTGTGTTTCTATGATATGATGAAATTATTGTGTTTCTATGATATGATGAGATTAGTGTGTTTTTATAATATGATGAAATTAGTGTGTTTCTATGATATGATGAAATAAGTGTGTTTCTATGATATGATGAGATTAGTGTGTATCTATGATATGATGAAATTAGTGTGTTTCTATGATATGATAAGATTAGTGTGTTTCTATAATACGATGAGATTAGTGTGTTTCTATGATATGATGAGATTAGTGTGTTTCTATGATATGATAAGATTAGTGTGTTTCTATAATATGATGAGATTAGTGTGTTTCTATGATATGATGAGATTAGTGTGTTTCTATGACATGATGAGATTAGTGTGTTTCTATGATATGATGAGATTACTGTGTTTCTATGATATGATGAAATTAGTGTGTTTCTATGATATGATGAAATAAGTGTGTTTCTATGATATGTTGAGATTAGTGTGTTTCTATGATAAGATGAAATTAGTGTGTTTCTATGATATGATGAGATTAGTGTGTTTCTATGATATGATGAAATTAGTGTGTTTCTATGATATGATGAGATTAGTGTGTTTTTATGATCTGTTGAAATTGGTGTGTTTCTTTTATATCATGAGATACATTTTTTCTATGATATGATGAGATTAGCACGTTTCTATGATATGTTGAGATTGGTGTGTTTCTTTGATATGTTGAGATTGGTGTGTTTCTATTATATGATGAGATAAGTGTGTTTATATGATTGATGAGATCAGTGTGTTTCTATGATATGCTGAGATTAGTGTGTTTCTATGATATGTTGAGATTGGTGTGTTTCTATTATATGATGAGATAAGTTTGTTTTTATGATTGATGAGATTAGTGTGTTTCTATGATATGTTGATATTAGCGTGTTTCTATGATATAATGAGATCATCACGTTTCTATGATATGATGAGATTAGTGTGTTTCTATGATATGATGAGACTAGCGTATTTCTATGATATGATGATATCAGTGTGTTTCTATGATATGTTGAGATTAGAGTGTTTCTATAACATGATGAGACTAGCGTATTTCTATGATATGATGATATTAGTGTGTTTCTATGATATGTTGAGATTAGTGTGTTTCAATGATATGATGAAATTTGTGTTTTTTATCATTTGATGAGATTAGAGAGTTTGTATAATATCATATGATTAGATTAGTGTGTTTTTATGATATGATGAGACGAGTGTGTTTCTATGATATGCTGAGATAACACATTGCCATGATATGCTGAGAGTAGTGTGTTTCTATGATATAATGAGATTAGCACGTTTCTATGATATGATGAGATTAGTGTGTTTCTATGATATGATGAGATTACCACGTTTATATGATATGATGAGATTAGTGTGTTTCTATGATATGATGAGACTAGCGTATTTCTATAATATGATGATATCAGTGTGTTGCTATGATATGTTGAGATTAGTATGTTTCTATGATGATATGAAATTAGTGTTTTTTATGATTTGATAAGATTAGTATGTTTGTATAATATAATGTGATTAGATTAGTGTGTTTCTACTATATGCTGAGATTAGTGTGTTTCTATGATATTCTGAGGTTAATAGTAATAATGAAGTTTATTTGAAAAACACGCTTCATCACCAAAAACTCGAAGCGCGGTACAAAGTCAACCATATTAAAAAGAGAAATAAAAACAATCTAAAATTTACCACATTTATAAAACAGACGCAACACTATAAAACTACATACGAGCATACCAAGTCAAAGTCCTTCATCCCATTTCAACCATAAGCAACACAAGCCAATATAGTGTTTCTATGCTATGACAAAGTCCCAGCTCGAAACAATAGCTAGCTTTTTAAGGACTCGCTCAAGAAATAACAAATTCCTGAAATCCCCATTAACCCTAACTGAACTGCAGTGAGTTAGGCATAAACCTTCGGTCTACAAAATCCAATGGACGATTAGGCTCGGTGAAGTACACATATCTCTGATGTACGGATAAAAAAAAAAAAAAAAAAACGACACAGAAATTAGTCTGAGGGTTGCTGTGAATCTTACGGAATTATGGAAAGTCATAAACCTTCGGTCTACAAAATCCAATGGACGATTAGGCTCGGTGAAGTACACATATCTCTGATGTACGGATAAAAAAAAAAAAAAAAACGACACAGAAATTAGTCTGAGGGTTGCTGTGAATCTTACGGAATTATGGAAAGATCATTTTTTAAGATAAGGTAAATATATTTTGTGATAAAAATAAATACAAGTGATTTATAGATGGATGCGCAACTTCTGTATGAACAGTAGCGGTTGAAAACAGTCCAGCCGTGTGTTGAAACTAGTTCCAAGTTTTTCGGTAGAATTAGCGCAAAAATATTTTCATTTGAAAATCATTGGTAATTTGTTTTTAAACATATTTTTTTTTTTGGTTTGGGGGGGGGGGGGGAATTTTTAATACGAGAACTCAGCTAAAAAATCATAAAATCTCAATATGATTCCCTAAATATTAAAAAAGAAAAATTAATATTGAAATTTAAAATATTGAGAACCGTTCCTGTACACTATAAGTTCTTTGTATTGGCTTCAATTTAAGAAAGAAGGATCATAAACCGTGTTTGATTACCCACTAACCCATCTTAAAATAAACAGAATTCTAATTGTCTTATGTAATATACCCTTGGCACGGTTATCAGACGCTGGCATCGAATTACCCTAACAGACAGGTTTCTCGGTTTCGGTACCGTATCAAAACATGCTAGCTATCCCACTATTACATTCTTCCACCAATCTATAAACAAAACTACGCTCATTGTATTATCTTCAGACTCGTTTACCTTATGTCGTAACTGAACTGAACAAAAATTTTGTGTCGTAGACAGCATAAAGCAGGCAGTCGGGGGGGGGGGGATTGTTTTTGGATTACATTACTGTTCAGAAGATCTTCCCTTAAGCCTAATGAGGCGTAGGCCTAATGAGAAGTAGGACTAACGAGACTATCAACTATAATTTATAAAGCAAATATTATTTGTTTTTTTTTAAATATTCTTTCACTTTCTAAATCTGTAGAGATCTTATATTTTTTTAAATGTTTCTTATGTATATAATTAAATTTAATCAACATTTGCGTATTAATATGTTCAACCATGTGAGTCGAGGTAGACATTTAGTATTGTTCTGGTATTTTTGGTGAAAAACGGGATCTGGTTTTTACAATCCAGCAGGAAAGAATAGGAACGGAATTAGTGTCCCCTTTTTTTGTCCAGCTAAGAAAGGAATAGCTGACATATTTATTGATGTCAGGAAGTCGGTTGTTTGGGAAGTTCCTAACTCTTCTCCCCCCCCCCCTTACCCCCCTACCCCCCTACCCCCCCCCCCACCNTATTGTTTAAGTCAGTAACATCCACGCGCGTATGGAGAAGGGACGGTGGTGAGCGCTGTTCACACGGGAAGACTTTGTGTGTTTGTGTGTGTGGAGGTGGGGGGGGGGAGAGGGGGTGGGGGGAAGTATTCTGTCCACTTCATACATTTTCAAAAGCTTATTTTACTCTAAAGAATTATTTTTACAATTTTGGTTAAAATAGCTTTTTTTTTCTTTCCTTCTTTTTTTTAAGACAAAATGTTGATGTTTTTTAAAATGTTTCTCTATTTTTTAAATTATTTTTGTTTGTTATTCTTAAATATTTTTTTATATTTTTGTTTGTTATTCTTTGATAGTTGTAGCAAGGGGGCCGCGAGTGAATTATGGGAGCCTGTGGTCTGCCAACCTCTCAAACATTAAACGCTTGCTATAGCTGGGCAACCAGATTTCCTACCAATTTGTGGGATTATAAAGCAATTTAAAAAAAAAAAAGTATTTTACAGATTAAAAAATAATAATATCTATATTTGAATTTTTTATTGGAGATTTGTAACAAAAATCGGTGACCGGTTTGTAAAGACAAAAAAAAAAACGGTTTTCGGTTTCGAAACCGTCAAACTGGTTTTAATTTAACGTTCTTAATCAGAGTAAAAAAAAAAAGTGAAAATTTAAATTAGCTGCCGATATCTACCGAAAAAATCATCAGGTTTTTTCCTTGTCGAAGTAGTGTACTGAGAGCGTAGTGACTACAGGAAACCATCCCTAATGCTGTAAATAATATTTGACTTTTCGAAGTAAAGTCGGTACTAATATAAGTAAAAATGCTAATTTTTCCAAAAACTCAATTTTCTAGAAGTTCCCAATTGATCCCTCGCATATTGTCAGGCGACCCACGAGGGGGTCGAGGTTTGAGAACTACTGAGCTGAGGGTACTGCAATATCTATACAAAATGTGGTCATTATGAACTGTGCATTGACTGCGCACGGGAGTGCAGGAATACAGCTGTACGGCCGGGGAGGATAAAATAATTTTATTCTAACATGTAGAACAACAAAAATAACTCAGCGACATAAACTCGATCTTGAGCAGGCGCATGTCGTCAGTAAACGAATATTTTATATTGTGCAAGAAGGTGAATAAAGATGGCATTGCTATTGTCATTGTTTTGACGACAATTTCACAAATATTGAGAATTATGTGTGTGTGTGTGTATATATATATATATATATATATATATATATAAACATTTGTTTTAACACCATTTTACACATTGTCACTGTCAGATATGTCCATTCCAAAAAGTCATACTCAGATATGTCCATTCCAAAAGGACATTATCAGATATGTCCATTCCGAAAGGTCATTATCAGATATGTCCTTCCGAAAGGTCATCATCAGATATGTCCCATCCAAGAGATCATTATCAGATATGTCCATTCCGAAAGGTCATTATCAGGTATGTTCACTCCGAAACGTCATTATCAGGTATTACAATTCCAAAACGTCATTATCAGATATGTCCATTCCGAAAGTCATTATCAGATATGTCCTTCCGAAAGGTCATCATCAGGTATATCCATTCCAAAAGGTCATTTTCAGATATGTTCATTCCGAAACGTCATTATCAGGGTGACACTTCCAAAAGGTCATTATCAGATAATTTCATTCCAGATCGTCGTTATCAGATATGTCTATTTTTCCACTGACCCGGCCGCCATGATGTCGTGAGCTTTAATATTACTTGGATTAATTATCTAGACCATTGGTCTTAGTGGCGCAACTAACCGCTATCCCTGGCATTGGTCGTAAGGCGAAAAGGGAAGGAGGGTAGGGATGGTCTTCCAACGACAAAGCTTTTTGTCTCTACAAAGAGGGGGCGACATTTTGGACCAACTGTATAGTTTTGTGTTTGTTGGTAGGGAATCGGGGGGGGGTTCGTTTGTTGGTAGGGAATCGGGGGGGGGGGGGTTCTAGGCACGCCCTGGCGGCACTAATCCATGCTACGCAACAGAATCCAGCCCCCTTTTTAAAAAAAATATATACATTCATAAATATATATATAGAATGATAGATATAGATAGATATGGAATTATAGAGACGAGAAAAAATTATGAAACCCATTTTTATAAAATGTATTTTTACATAAGAATACTCCAGAGGACCTGGCGTTTGGGTGACGGTGGGTGCTGGGGGATGGGGGTTACGTCACGTGTCAATTTTTTAAATTTAAAAAAAAATGCCATTTTCTTTAAGTTTGGCGCCTGCTACTTTACCTTCCTGTCTTCAAAGATACCCATTTTTGGTAACAATCACGTGTTTAGAGGCTCCGACCTGATGTTGAGTAAATATCGAGTATTTTGTATATCCCGTTGACAGTGGCCATCTCAGTACGATGACACAAAGCCCTTAACTACTATGGAAGCGTCTAAGCAGATGAAAAGTGGTTTAAGGCCGTAAGAAAATAAGCCAAATCTTATCATCAATTTTGCCATTAGTAATCAACTGATTCTTTTAACTTAGAATATTTATTTACACTTTACTAGAGCGGAGTCTCTTTGCGTTCATGTCGCTAATATTTCTACAAAATTTCTACAAAATTTCTACAAAATATCTATAAAATGTCTATAAAGTCTATAAAATGTCAACAAAATGGCACACAATGTCTACAAAATGTCTATAAAAGGTCTATAAATGTCTATAAAAAGTATATAAATGTCTCTATAAAATGTCTACCAAATGGCACAAAATATCTACAAAATGTCTATAAAAGTCTATAAAATGTCTATTAAATGTCTACAAAAGGTCTATAAAAAGTCTATAAATGTCACTATCAAATGTCTACAAAATGGCACACAATATCAACAAAATGTCTATAAAAGTCTACAAAATGTCTATTAAATGTCAACAAAAGGTCTATAAAATGTCTATACAATTTCTACAAAATATCTATAAAATGGCAACAAAATGTCTAGAAAATCATTGCTCGAACGGAAGGGAAGGTTATTTAATTTCTTTCTGTCCTCACTGGATTCACAACTTACTGAGACGCATCTGTCACAGATTTCTATAATTTATTCCAAATGACGCAAACCAACTCTTAAACTAACAAGATTACATTTTGATAGAGCAAACCCACACTAAAACAACCAAGATTACATTTTGATAGAGCCAACCTACACTTAAACTAACAAGATTACATTTTGATAGAGCAAACCCACACTTAAACTAACAAGATTACATTTTGATAGAGCAAACCCACACTAAAACTATCAAGATTACATTTTGATAGAGCAAACCAACACTTAAACTAACAAGGTTACATTTTGATAGAGCAAACCCACACTAAAACTAACAAGATTACATTTTGATAGAGCAAACCCACACTAAAACTAACAAGATTACATTTTGATAGAGCAAACCCACACTAAAACTAACAAGATTACATTTTGATAGAGCAAACCAACACTTAAACTAACAAGATTACATTTTGATAGAGCAAACCCACACTTAAACTAACAAGATTACATTTTGATAGAGCAAACCCACACTTAAACTAACAAGATTACATTTTGATAGAGCAAACCCACACTAAAACTAAATAGATTACATTTTGATAGAGCAAACCCACACTTAAACTAACAAGATTACATTTTGATAGAGCAAACCCACACTAAAACTAACAAGATTACATTTTGATAGAGCAAACCCACACTAAAACTAACAAGATTACATTTTGGTAGAGCCAACCCACACTTAAACTTACAAGATTACATTTTGATAGAGCAAACCCAAACTTAAACTAACAAGATTACATTTTGATAGAGCAAACCAACACTTAAACTAACAAGATTACATTTTGATAGAGCAAACCCATACTTAAACTAACAAGATTACATTTTGATAGAGCAAACCCACACTAAAACTAACAAGATTACATTTTGATAGAGCAAACCCACACTTAAACAAAAAAGATTACATTTTGATAGAGCAAACCCAAACTTAAACCAAAAAGATTACATTTTGATAGAGCAAACCCAAACTTAAACCAAAAAGATTACATTTTGATAGAGCAAACCCACACTTAAACCAAAAAGATTACATTTTGATAGAGCAAACCCACACTTAAACCAAAAAGATTACATTTTGATAGAGCAAACCCAAACTTAAACCAAAAAGATTACATTGTGATAGAGCAAATACAAACTTAAACCAAAAAGATTACATTTTGATAGAGCAAACCCAAACTTAAACCAACAAGATTACATTTTGATAGAGCAAACCCACACTTAAACCAACAAGATTACATTTTGATAGAGCAAACCCAAACTTAAACCAAAAAGATTACATTTTGATAGAGCAAACCCACACTTAAACCAACAAGATTACATTTTGATAGAGCAAACCCACACTTAAACCAACAAGATTACCGTTAGATACAGTTTCAAGGACATGCATTTCAGGACAAGCCATTCTCCTGGGAAGTTGGTGCCATTTGGTTCTCAGAAGTTCATGTAAACGGCCTCCCAAACCAATTCATTGTTATAACCATTGTAAAGCGGTCAATTTTTTTTACGACATAAGTGGACCATTATTAACATTGTATGTTTGTTCAATTTTAACATTGTAAAGTGATCCATTGTTTCCTTTGTAAAGTGGTCAATTTTTACCTTTGTAAAGAGTTCTATTTTTAACATTGTAAATTGGTCCATTGTTAACATTGTAAAGTAGTCCATTGTCACTATTATATAGTGGTCCTGTTATGCGACCAATGAAAAGAGGTTAAAGCTGACCAATTGCAATCGGGGAGAAGATACGAAGTAAGAAGAAGAAGAAGAAAAAGCAAGCAAGTTTCAAGCTAATCTACCGCACGTACTCAAAACCATAGTAGTTACATAAATTGATGGAAACAAACTCAATTCCTTGATGTACTGTTTCTTTTTTAAAATCTCTCCCCCCCCCCCTTTCCCGAGGAGATCGGGTCAAAGGATTAAACACAGAATAAACTAACGTGTCAGCATTAGTGATATATATAAAATATGTTATTTTAGTTATAGCCTTGTACTTTCCAATGACCTTGTTTGTTACACTCATTTTTAAAAAAAAACATTTTAAAGTCATTTCAAACAATACATTTTTTAGTCATTTCAAACAATACGTTTCAAAGTCATTTCAAACAATATGTTGTTTTTTTAACTCAATTCAAACAATGTGTTTTTTTAATGTCATTTCAAACGAATTTTTTTTAAAAGTGATTTCAAACCGTGTAACATTATGATACTTACGTCAACTGGCAATCGCTCAACCGCTGGTGATAAATAATTCCTTCCTGCTAAGAGACGCTGGGGCGCCTTGGGGAGCCGCCGAAGTCTTGGATGAAAACGGACATGGTCTACTTGTAACGTCAACAACAACAAAAAACAAAAACAACACAATCTCCGAAATGTACACTTTTCAATCCAACACTTGTATCTGTACTTTACGAATTAGACGGCGCCAGATTTGTATTCAATAATTTCCTCCACCCCCCCCCAAAAGGCCTGTTTATAGATGTATCATAAATAGAAATTTACTTCGTTATCGGATAGTAAGCAATGTATATGAATATAAATTTAGAGTACACAATACATTTCTCAGTGTTGTTTATAGTTCACTTAAATTTATGTTTTTAAAAATAGGCACAAAAATCTTAAAAATCTGACAGTGTCTTAAAAGAATGAGTTATTTTAAAGTGTTTCACTTTATTTTTTAAAAATACCACACCTAACTTAACAGCTGGCCACAAGGAAGATATACCAGTGGGTTAGGGAAAGAAAAAATTGTCCCGGTTATTGAACGATCTTGGACCTGATGCCGCTGCCACTGACTTCATGCAATAAATCTTATCTGCCGGAACCAGTAGTTCACGTTGTCGCCGCGAGCTCGTGTGTCTTTGAATCCGTGTGAATAATGACGGGCACTGCGCGAGGACAGCCCACGCGAAGAGCCACGCAACACAGTGAAAAGAATAAGTTTTAAAAAAAAAAATGTCTAATAATTCCTCCTTGGAGTCGTCCGTGCCAGCTTCGGCAGTGGGGGGAAAAGAAATATTTAGATTTAACGCTCCTTAGCTTTGGACAAACATCCAGACTCTATTCTGACATCCCCCGTGTTCCTCTCTTTCATCACCCTCGGGGCTCTGGAATTCTTTGCCCTCTCGCGCGATCCTCATCAACTGCTCACGACAGATCGCGTAGCTGTCTGTCAGCCCGCCCAGACGGAAGAGCATTGGTCCGTTAAACTTGCTCCAGCCAATCCTCGGCTGGGGAATGCCAGCATTTTGGTGCCGAGAATATAATTTTCCCAACAGCTCCCGCCCCTCCCCACCTTTTTGGTTTCGATGAAGCCGTATGGTACCGAGATTATGCGAGCGTTCTGGTAACCCAGGCGTTATCGTTTCCCGACGGTGAAAGGAGAAATTTTGGCCTAGGTAAGGGGGGTACTGGCAGAGCACCATGGCGCGTGTATGCAGTAAGAGCCCCCCCCCTCCCGGGGGGGGGGAGCCTTTAGTTAATCCCTTATAGCTGTCATAATGGAGGGGGGGAGTATTTGGGATCATTTCGGAGCCGAGGTGCGGCTGTTGAGCGAAAAGCTGAGGCATCATCTCTGCTATCATCAGCATACTTAGTTTTTAAATAAATGTAAAATTTGGATAGGTTATCTAGCCATATAAGAATACGCGTTGTGTACTAACTCTAGGGGTCGGTGTGCTAACTCTGTGTGTCTGAGTACCAACACTGTGTGGGTCGGTGCACTAACTCTATGGAACGGTGTACTAAATATATGGGTCGGTGTGCTAACGCTATGGGTCGGTGTACTAACGCTATGGGTCGGTGTGCTAACTCTATGGGTTGGTGTACTAACTCTAGGGGTCGGTGTGCTAACTCTAGGGGTCGGTGCACTAACTCTATGGTCGATGTGCTAACTCTTGGGGTTTGTGTACTAACTCTATGGGTCGATGTGCTAACTCTATGGGTATGTGTGCTAACTCGATGGGTCAATGTGCTAACTCTATGGGTGGGTGTGCTAACTCTATGGGTCGATGTGCTAACTCTATGGGCGGGTGTGCTAACTCTATGGGTCGATGTGCTAACTCTATGGGTGGGTGTGCTAACTATATGGGTCGATGTGCTAACTCTATGGGTGGGTGTGCTAACTCTATGGGTCGATGTGCTAACTCTATGGGTGGGTGTGCTAACTCTATGGGTGATGTGCTAACTCTATAGGTCGATGTGCTAACTCTATGGGTTGATGTGCTAACTCTATGGGTGGGTGTGCTAACTCTATGGGTGGGTGTGCTAACTCTATGGGTTGATGTGCTAACTCTATGGGTGGGTGTGCTAACTCTATGGGTTGATTGTCTAACTCTATGGTCGGTGCGGACGTTTAAAACTTTCTAACAAAAGTGATAATCAATCATAAAAAAAGATTAATTCGAGAAACAGAATCTAAATTGTATAAGTAAGATTTATTTTGATTTCGTCCAAGTTGCTGTTCATTTTGTCTTTAAAAAAATATCAAAAACTATCCAAGCCTTACTTGGTGATTTAACTGAAGCGGAAGTTCTGACAAGTTCTATATTGTTTATAGCAGGGGGTCTCAAACTCAAATTATCCAGGGGCCGCATGAGTTAGCGTCTGAGTGAGACTGGGCCGCATCAAGCATTCCACAAAAAAAGAAAAAAGATTTCAAATTCATTAAAGTACAACTGTTACAATGTACTGTACCTTTATGAACAACAAATAAAAACATTAAGGATTCTCAAGAACTTGGCTTCACTTCCTTCCTACTTTCTCCTTGTTGCCGAAAACCTGGCAGCGCTTCCTCTTACACAGCTGAGCAGCATGTGGATTGAGTGGGGAAGCAACTGAGACCCTCAGTATAAATTGAATATGCTCATCAGTAAGTTTGGCCTTGAACCTTGTTAAAGTTCATGGTGGGAAAAGAGCTTGCCACACAGATAGGTACTCACAAAAAAAGGCACGTGCACATGGAAATCTCAGTGAATGTGGGAGGATAATGCTGTCATAAATTGTCCATGCTTGTCTGTTTTTTTCCATTCACCTCCCTGAACTTGGAATGACACTGAAGATCAATCCGCTCCATTGGAAGCTCAAAAGGGGGTGGGGGCATGGCATGTTCCACATTAAAAGAGAAAGAGTCAGCCTAAGGTTGAAGATTGGCTCTGTGTGTCTTGAAGTCTAAAAACATGTGATAGAATTATTTCTGCAGCATTGCAATGGCATCAGTATACTGCTTACTGAAGGGTGTGCCCGAGTCCATGAGTACTTTGCATGTTGGGAAATGGCAGAAGTTTCTCTGAGAACCTTACCACAAGTTTTGTGCAGAATGCCCTGACATTGTCATTGGCAACACTGGCAACACTGGCAAACTACCCCTGGTCTTGCAACTTCTTGTTGAGCATACTCAGCTCCTTTGTAATGTCAACAAGAAAAGCCACGTCCGTGAGCCATTTGGGATCACTTAGTACAGGAACAACCACCCCCCCACCCCCCACCCCCCAATCCTTCTCCGTGAATGCGTTGAAGGCTAAGACGAGTTCAAACAGTAGGCACGAGCGGGCAATATTTATGAATTATTGATGCGAAGGAAGATGATATTGTAGTTAAAATGACTTTTGATTTTTTATCGTAGAAAAGGCATTGATTAACCATATTTTGAACTTGACATGGCTGACAAGCTCGGAATTTCCCTCACTCGTAAATACTAGCGGCAATTTCAATAGGGATTCTTTGATACTGTATCAGGTTGCTACGATTTACACACATATGTTTGTTCATTTGCCACCAACTGACTTTATAAATTTTTCTTAAAACCACTTTTTGGCCATGCGCTTGTCTCATAAAATAATATAAAGTAAAAACTTTTAGTCCGTTTTCAAAACGCTTTTCCCATTATAACCAACGTCCAATAAATCTATACCGACATAATATAAATCAGAATTAGACTAATCGGTGAGATTCGATTTGAAACCCTCGCGGAGGGTCACATCATAGATATGTGAATGGGGGAAACGCGCGAGCCGCATTAAGATTAACTTTTCTGTCATATAGCGGGCCGCAAAAGGCCCGCGGGCCGTGAGTTTGAGACCCCTGTTTTACAGTATTGTAATTATTAGTTCTTTATTATCATTTAAAAAGTTCGTCATAGATAGTGGTTGGATGGCCAGTTATTAGTGAGGCGTAAGAATTACCCAGACTTAAGGATGGAATGATTCGTTAATTGAAAACAGAATTCATCAAATGTTGTTGTTTTTTTTACCTATTAGAATTTTTATATTATTTTTTTAACAATTCATTTATCTATATGTTGATAGAATAATTGATAAAGAATGATGAATGACAGAGATGTGAAGAGGTTACGTCACCAAAACCCCATAGGAAAATGGCTCAAAGGAAGACCTAGGCTTAAATGGATGGATGGTGTGGAAATAGCTCTATAGCAGCTTTGGAATCCAAGCATGGAAAAAAAAGCATGACTTAGATCTGAGTGGAAGGAAGTGGTGAGGCACGCCAAATCACTAAATGGGCTGTAGCGCCACAGGGATGGATTGATGGTCCGAGTGGAAGGAAGTGGTGAGGCAGGCCAAAGTACTAAATGGGCTGTATCGCCACGGGGCTGGATGGATGGTCCGAGTGGAAGGAAGTGGTGAGGCAGGCCAAAGTACTAAATGGGCTGTAGCGCCACGGGGCTGGATGGATATGTTGAGGACATATGTGGGCAGTAATACAACGTAACAGTTATGATGTTTAAATACTTTATTTATTTAATTTGTTTTTCTTAGAAAAACGAAGATGACCTTAAGAACTGTTTAAAACACAATCTTGGTATTATTCGTATTGTACACCCCCAAGCCCATTTTCAGTTGTGCTACAATGTTTACCCACAATGATACCCCCTTAAACTGGTACCCACTTCATAGATAACAGTGTGTTTTCTTCAAAAAAGTGACTGGGTTTTGGAGAAGAAACATACATGTTGACGTTATATATGTTGATGTTATAGATGTTGATGTTATAGATGTTGATGTTATAGATGTTGATGTTATAGATGTTGATTTTATCGATGCAAATGTTTTCGGTTGACCCTGTTGAAGCATTAGTATCTGAATGAAATATATAACCACTTTAGAGGTTGGCGATAAATGGGCTAGTCAGTAAAGTCCGGGGCATATTGGTACATGGATACGTAAATGATAAGGATGCAAGGAGCGATACCGAGAGTAAAATGATTTCGTATAGTTCTGAGGTTTAGTTCTGTCCCGCACTAGATCTCCCGGGGGAAGCCAGGGCGGTTGGAGGATCCTTTGTGAGGGATATGTTGCATGGCTCAGCTCAACAGATGGAGTTGATAGCCAATTTACTAGCCGGGGTCATAAGAGAGTAATCTCAGACCTTCACCAGAATATGTGCGTTAGTTAGTTCTGAGGTTTAAAAAAATCCATATCTGTCCCGTAGACATACACACTTACGGCACTGCAATGTCTTATCCGTCCCGTAGACATACACACGTATGAAAATGTGTCTTATCAGTCCCGTAAACATACACACTTTCGACAATGTGTCTTATCAATCCCGTAAAAATACACACTAACGACAATGTGTCTTATCAATCCCGTAGACATACACACTTACAACAACGGTCTTATCAGCACGTAGACATACACACTTGCGATACTATTTTGGCATTTTGCGTTCATTCCAATTCATTTACGGGCATTTAAAATATATTTCCAAAAAGTTGACGGAAAGCATGGAGGCATCATCTTCAAATGATCTTTTATGACTTACGACATGTTCTAAGATCATGACTTTGTTGCTCTCTACACCGGCTGTCGCGTGAAGTGTGGAGGCCCTCTGCTAGCTTTCGGGTTTTACGCCCCCGCCACCCCCACCCCCGTTTTGCATTAACATATGATTTTTTTTTTCTATATAATTTTGGGGGCCTTTTCAGTTTCCGAGAACCCCTGCAGTCAGATGGATCGCATGGCCCACGCGATGGCTCAGTATCTACCACATCGCTTTTGATTGTGAACGAGACTGTCTCATGGCCACCGCTTTACTAAACCATCGAACCGAGACGAGCGAAAGAGCAGTGTTTTTCTTCATTGACCACCACTATTGGTTTGCCTTGTGAGTACCGTGAAATTTATCCGGCGTCTAAGTGCCAAGTTATTTCCTTTCCCTCCCCCCCCCCCCC
>CAXITT010000115.1:56255-68495 GCA_964033795.1 Lymnaea stagnalis | reverse complement strand
GTGGTGGCGGTGGTGGGGGTGGTGGTGGTGGCGGTGGTGTTGTTGGTGGGGTTGGTGGTGGTGGTGGTGGCGGTGGTGGCGGTGGTGGTGGTGGTGTTGGTGGTGATGCTGAAGGGATGAAAACGTTTAAAAGACGACTTCTTTTTGGTATAAGAAGTAGAGGCGGCAGGAATGAAGTGTGGGGGGAAAAATTTTTTGTGAGCAGAAAACGAGGGAATTTAAGTTAAAGATGTGTTATTCATAACACAGTTGTAGATTTCTTAACGGTGGGTCGGGTTAACTAGGAGCCGACGCTGAAGTCTTTGAACGTGAGGTCGATGTGGAATAGACCATTACCATTTTTAGGCTTCTAACTCTTAAAGGTTATTCAAAGTAGGGGCTCAGTGTAACCAAGCATGGCGGATCAAGGTGTCTGAGGCAGGTCCAGTGTTGATAGAGTTGTTCATGGTCACATAGTATGTTCAGATGTAGTCACCAGGCAGGTCCCGTGGTAGTTACCAAGCAGGTCCCACGGTAGTTACCAAGTAGGTCCCATGACAGTAACCTAGCAGGTCCCAATCGTAGTCGGAGCTACTTGGACTAAATATACTTTGTAAACGTTTCATCTATGGAAAGTGTTCACAAGTTATACAAATAGCTTGGGGGCTGATATTGGAAGAGACGTTAAAAAAACTTTTGCCCCATGTGAATGGGTACAATAAAGAGTGATGAACAACGTGACCTACTTTGAGACTGTAATGTGGGGGATATTTTGTTAAGGAAAATAAACTTCACTCAGAAAAGAAAAGATCATATATTTTTGGTGTTGCTTAGAAAATAGAAGGTTTAGAAGGTTTATATATTATATATCATTAAATTATAGAGAGCCGGAATTCGAACCCGTCTTTCTTGCTGTGGATTGTGTTCGCTAACATCACTCTCATGGTCGTTGTGGCGTCTGGCTTAAGTCATCAGTGGATCTACATATCATTGAATAATGAGTTTGCAGAAATGCAAGGCCTGTACTTCCGGTGCACACCAGACCATGAATGTTTTGATATACAGCCAATATCAGACTGGAGGTTTGTGGCGCTGATCCTCAACTCAAGTATTCAAGCCATCTTGGCCTCTCTCGCTCTCATTCAAATCTTGTCTCTGTGTTACGAGGAATTTCAGCTCCCTAGAGTATGCGCCTTTTTCTATGCGATAGCAGCCATTTTAGCTATTGGTATCATCATTATCTTCCCATGGAAGGTGGTGAAACTGGGTCTTGAAATGAATGGTCATAAATTTACGTGGCTAAGCTGGAGCTTCTACATTTTCATTATAGGAGCGTTTTTGCTGGTTGCCATGACAATAGAATGTTTTCTCATAGACCCGAATAAGTATCCCGAGCTGTGACAGTAAATTACGCTATCACATTAGGGTTGAAAAAACCTCCACCGTTTTGACCATGATTCAACGCCGATTGAAGTGTAAGTTCATAACACCACTGCTGAGTCGCCCTTGCAACCAGTGAAGTATCCCATTGAAACCCATGGACAGTAACATCGCAAACCTCTCTGAAACATGGGAGCCAGAATGATCAATTCATTGATCGTGGGCCCTTAATTTAAAGAAGAAAATAAAGAAGAAGAATCGCAAGTGGTAGCAACAAAAAAACAACAACAAAGAAAACGAGAGAGAGAGAGAGTGACAGAGAGAGAGAGAGAGAGAGACAGAGAGAGAGAGGGAGAGGGAGAGAGAGAGAGAGAGAGAGAGAGAGAGAGAGAGAGAGAGAGAGAGAGAGAGAGAGAGAGAGAGAGAGAGAGAGAGAGAGAGAGAGAGAGAGAGAGAAAGAAAGAAAGAAAGAAAGAAAGAAAGAAAGAAAGAAAGAAAGAAAGAAAGAAAGAAAGAAAGAAAGAAAGAAAGAAAGAAAGAAAGAAAGAAAGAAAGAAAGAAAGACAGACAGAAAGAAAGAAAGAAAGAGCGAAAGAATAAAAGTAAGAAAGAAAGTAAGGACATATGTCTGGGATATGCACTTAGTTACATGCACCCTCATGAGAAGGAACATTTGCTCCCAGGGAAAATTCTGAAAAAAAAGGCGCCCCACACCCGTTTGATAAATTTTCGGTCAACATAACTGTTAACGGTCAGGGTTGGTGTATTGAAAATTTTGACGCTAGACCCTAACCCACCCACCCCATCCCCACCCGGAGACGTCGGGTGGGTCTTGAAGCCTTTTCGGTCACATGGCCTAAGATATTTAAAGGGCCCAAAGTTGTAATTGGGTAAAAATAAATTAAAACTCAAAAAGTGGCAACGGACGTCCAGATGTCTCACTGTTACGATAGAGTTGGGAAACAAAAGATGGAGAAAGCTATTTTTTAAATTAAAATAAAATCATGTTCTAATACATAAGATAATAAATGAAGGACTGCGATCAAGCTGTGTTAAGGAATTTTAAAAGGATATAGTTGAACAAGGTACGAATTAAGAAACAGGACCAGTAAGACAACAGCGTTTCGGCTCAGAGCCTTCCTCAGCGGACAGCACAGATGAAAATAGTGCGCGAAATAGAAACAACTTTAGTGTTCGCCATTTGTTATTGCCGGAAGTTGGACTTTTCAAACCCAAGATGACAGACATGAAGTTAACGAATTTTGGAATCGTTACTGTGAAAAATGTATCTTAAATCTTATGGGACTAAAATATTGTGGAGATGTATGTCAAATATTAGAAAGAAAAAAAAAGCACACACAAAGACACGCACACAAACCTGGGGATGGGATATTGGGAAACATTTGTAGACCGACTTGATGAAATGGCTACTGTTACACTCCCACTGCTCACCCACGCTTTTGAATCCGAGCTTGAAATGTATGCGCATAAGAAACTCGTATGCCCAATGATATGACATATAAATCTGATAATAGAAAGACAAAACATATAGAAATCACGTTGCTATCATGTTTTTCGTCATGCTGGTAGCCATGTTTCAACAAAAGACGCTCAAAACATTGTGACGTCACACACACGAATGACGAATTCACAACAGCAAAGCAACCAATCAAGTCTTCCTTTTGATATATGATATATATATACAGATGCATTTATATTTGTCCTCCTCCTCCCCCCCCCCCTCGCTGTTGTTGAACTTTTGTTTTACAACATTGATAAGCTTCTACGGTAACCAACGCGATTGCCCATGCTACACTGGCCCGTGCTGCACCAACCCGGGCTACACTCGCCAAAGCTAGACTCGTCCATTTTACACATGTCAGTGTCCAGATAGATTGTTTAGCGAATATTTGTGTGTGTGGCCGTTACCCCCCTGCCCCCCCCCTCCTCAGGGGATACCTCAGAACACGACCTCATCCTCCCGACATACGATGTCCGCACGAGGAAAACGGAAAAAAAACCAAAAAAAACCAAGAAAGGCGAAGAAGAGTAACGACGACCAAGCCGAAGACGGAGGCGACGAGACAGGAAAAGCACCGTCTGTTTTCAAGCCGAGCTACCCTTGCAAGGAAGCGAGAAGACGGGCGAGGGCATAAAAAGCCGGGGTTTCTCCCCTGACAGTGATGTGAATTAGCTCGCTTCAGTGGAAACCAAAACACAGATTTTCAAGGGGGACTACTAGAGGGAGACGTGTCAGTACACAGGGTAAAGGGAGCCAGAAAATCCATTAGTTGTAATTTTTTTTTCTCCTTCGCTTGCAATCTGAAGTTCACAGAAACTCACACGGACTGTTAGAATAGCGTTGAAAAGCGATATATATTTTACAAGTGGCGTAACTGAAATAAGTGGGAGGCCGCTGGGTAATAACAGAAATAATAAAGAACTCTGTGGATTTTTCATATGATTGTATGCTTGAAGTGCGGATCTTAATAGGAGAACGATATGGACCATTTTGCGTGATTAAAATGTTGTGCACTCGAAGAGAAAAAATGTATAGTTTTCAGAACTTAAAATAAAATTTTCTCAGATTTAAAAATATATTTTTTTTCTCAGATCTAAAAATATAAAGTTCTCGAAACTAAAAATATAAATAGATCTATCTGAGATCTGAAAATAAAAAAGTTTTCAGATCTCAAAATTTAAAGATCTCAGATCTACAAATAAAAAGTTCTCATTTCTAAAAATAATTTTTTAGCAGATCTAAAAAAAATAAAAATTTCTAAGATCTAAAAATATAAACTTCTCAGACCTAAAAAATATAAAGTTCTCAGATCTAAACATAAATTTCTCATATTTAGAAAAAAATACACTGTCATTGACTTACAAAGCCAAAAGATACGGATTCAAGACATTCCATATTTATTGACAATTAGAGCTCCGGAGCAGCAGTAGGAGTCGTATCCCCGGATTCGAAGCCGTGGATTCCAAATCGTAATAGTGGCACAAGTTTAGGTCCGATATCGAAGACATCATTTTCATACACAAAATAAGGATGACTTTTGTCCAAGACATCGAAATGTTTTGATAGAATCAAGCCGTGAAGTCTTTTATTGTATCCAAAAGTGTTGTCTCGCGGGATGGGAGCTAGGCTTCCAGGACTTCCCATCCATCGCTGTCAAGAGCGTTAAGAGAACAACTTACCTTAAATTGGTTTAAAAAAACAACAAAAAAACACGTTCCTAGACTTCCATGTAACAATGAAGTCACCACTTCAACCCCCCCCCCCCCCCCATCAGTGTTTAATTTGCATATTACAACGTCATGGTGTTACTATTGTTTGTCTTACATGTTTCTTGCGAGTGTTTGTAAGTGTAAGTGTTTGTTAGTGTAAGCGTGTGTAAGTATGTGGCACTATCTCGTGATTTTGACACCCGTGTGTCATTAGTTTTTTTTTAAAGTTTTTTTTTTTTCCACTGAGCTACACACCTTAACTTCCCTGCAGTAATGTCTCGCCATTTTCGGTCAGCTGACAGTTGGGGAATCCTGTCACATGATCTGCTTCCCCATACTGACCTCCATCATGCCGCCGCCGTTGGCATTGCTTATCGTCATTTCCTTAGCTGTTTTCTCCTATCACCAGGCCGCTGTAAAAATGTTACCCTTCTCCTTGTTAGGCCGTAGCTAGTAAACAAATTTAAACCCATATATACTTTTAAGGTGGCCAGCCGTCGGTGCCTATGTGCAGCCACGTTGCTATAATAGGGTGACACCATCTCAGGGGGTGACACCAACCATAGCTAAGCAACCTCCTACGTGTAAATAATATATTTCTGTGAGCGGCTTGCGTTAAAACTACTACCTAGAATTATATCCAGGTACATTTAATTAATTCTTGTGGGAAAGATTGAGCTGTGAGCTTATGAAACATTTGCCTCATTGAGATCTGAGGAAACTGTTTGATAACAAAAATGCGCTCTCCTTTTACCCCCCTTGTCTGTTTTGACGGAAGTTTACAACTAAACAATTTCATTTTCGGACTTGGGAGTGCTAGAGAGGCTTTGTGAATGCTAGAGAGGTTTTGGGAGTGTTAGAGAGCATTTGGGAGTGTTAGATAGTATTTGGGAGTGTTAGAGAGCATTTGGGAGTGTTAGATAGTATTTGGGAGTGTTAGACAGCATTTGGGAGTGTTAGATAGTATTTGGGAGTGTTAGAGAGTATTTGGGAGTGCTAGAGAGTATTTGGGAGTGTTAGAGAGCATTTGGGAGTGTTAGATAGTATTTGGGAGTGTTAGAGAGTATTTGGGAGTGTTAGATAGTATTTGGGAGTGTTAGATAGTATTTGGGAGTGTTAGAGAGTATTTGGGAGTGTTAGAGAGTATTTTTGAGTGCTGGAGAGGCTTCCATAATGATAGAGAGGCTTTGAGGAGGCCAGGGGTGCTTTGCGAGTGATAGAGGGGCTTTTCCTTATACAATTGGGTATTGGAAATATAAAACTGGAGCTAGCTATCAAGGGGGAGGAAGATGGGGTGCACTCTGATAAGTTCGCCCCGGGCTGTATCAATTAAAATAACCACGTGATGGCCCTCACTACCGTACAGTTAGTCAATACAAAAATAAGTTCACGATGAAATCAAGTCAGGAACCAACCCCATCCCACTCCCACTCCACGGCCCCAATTTAAAAAAAAAAAAAAAAAATTATTTTTAAAAAAAATAGTTCCATATGTCGGAGGCTAATAAAGGGCGAATGGCCCGTATATTTGCATTTAGGTTAATCCGCCTCTGCCCTGAATGACCTGTTCATGTAGGCCTGTTAATCCGCTTCTGCCCTGAATGACCTGTTCATGGAGGCCTATTAATCCATCTCTGCCCTGAATGCCCTTTTCATATAGGCCTATATCTTTCTGACTATTTTTATAGCACACAGCATACCACATGTTTAGGCCTTCACAGAACGTTTGAAGTTAAGGCCAGTCAGCAGTTCATGTCAATAGTATTTTAAAATGTTATGTAAGCCATAATAATTGTAACCGCCAACCACTCACCTCCTAATTCCCAGGGACCCCTAATAATGATCTAACCGCCAACCACTCCCCTCCTAATTCCCAGGGACCCCCAAATAATGATCTAACCGCCAACCACTCACCTCCTAATTCCCAGGGACCCCTAATAATGATCTAACCGCCCACCACTCACCTCCTAATTCCCAGAGACCTCCAAATAATGATCTAACCGCCAACCACTCACCTCCTAATTCCCAGGGACCACTAATAAGGATCTAACCGCCAACCACTCACTTCCTAATTCCCAGGGACCCCTAATAATGATCTAACCGCCAACCGCTCACCTCCTAATTCCCAGGGACCCCTAATAATGATCTAACCGCCAACCACTCACCTCCTAATTCCCAGGGACCCCTAATAATGATCTAACCGCCAACCACTCACCTCCTAATTCCCAGGGACCCCCAGATAAATGATTAGTCCTCTAGCTAAACGGAATCGCATTCATTCCCACAGCGCCCGGTGGTGTTTGTTTGAATTATTACCCCCCCCCTCATTTTTATGATCCGTCACCCTCCTTTCCTATAACCACTACCCCCCCCTCCATCCACTATGTCCCATCTGTCAACCCCAACCCCTCCCCACCCACCCACACACCCCACACAACTCTCCCCCACTTCTCATTGCTCCATCATCACAATAAAACATGACCATGAACATGTTCTAAACACGGGGGCACCCAATAATCGCCTCGTTTATTTACCCGTGCTTATATTTTAACACAATATCTGACAGCGATGCCATCGCTCTTTGCCCGCCGGCTTCCGGTTCGCCCGCGGAGACCAAGAGCGCCCTTCAATCAAACACACATAAAAAAAAAAAAAAAAATCAACCCGACGAGTACTATATCAAAGTATCGATTCCACCCCATAGCATTTTCCCGTGCTTATATTTTAACACAATATCTGACAGCGATGCCATCGCTCTTTGCCCGCCGGCTTCCGGTTCGCCCGCGGAGACCAAGAGCGCCCTTCAATCAAACACACAAAAAAAAAAAAAAAAAATCAACCCGACGAGTACTATATCAAAGTATCGATTCCACCCCATAGCATTTTACACACTTGCAGTGGCTCCTAGAATTTCAAATTTAGAAAAAAAAAACAAACAAAAAACAACAACACACACGCACAAAAAGAAATTAAACAAAATCGCAATAAATATCTGGTTCTCCACCACTCCAATTAAGGTGCTATACTATTTGCTTTTTATCAATAGAATAATTTGTAATTTGAATGCCAATAAAAAATTATGAAGAGCGATTACTCATAGAATGGCGATTATTTATGAGAGCCTCTTCACCTACATAATGTAATGTCAACAAATATCGAGGTCGGGGGTTTGGAGGGTTAAGACAGGGGATTGGGGGTCGGGGAGGGGGGGTGTGTGTGGGGTGGGGTGTGGGGGAGACGGACAAACAAAAGCATTTCTAGATCGTGCGCTAACCTTCTGGGTCTTCCGCACAAATAATAATCAAACCTTTGACAAAGGGCTGCCGTGTTCAGATCTCGCGAGGAGATCGCGGGTAAATGCAGACAGCATCTCGTGACATTGGGGGTCACAGTATCCGAGCGCGAGGTCAGGGAGCCGGCCCCCGCACAAACAAATAGTCTTTTGTGTGCGTAGCTAATTAGTGCGGGAATTGGCTGCGGCTCGCTTAGCGGATATCCTTTGCGCGGGCCGTACGGAAAAAAAAAAGATTATGTGGGAGGGGTGGGGGTGTTCAAGGGGCTGGGTCGGATATCGTGATGATGCTAATAGCCTGCGAAAGTAGGTAAGACCTGGGCGGCACTTAACCTTTTGTTGTTGGCTCATGCGGAATTTTTAGTTTGATGATTTGATGATGCCGTTCGGCCAAGAGATTAATGTAAGCTATTCGACAATATAAACATCCTGCAAGTCTGTTTCATTCTATGTGTATTTTGGGTGACGTCAGAAACAGGTGTTGGTAAAGTTTGGTAAGGGGAAAGAAACACAACAAACAAAGGAGTTGAACACAACAAGACATTAGATATTTCCATCACGGCAACGACTTCCTGCACCAACACACCAGTTAGAGTTAGATAGTACCCGAAAAAAATAATAATTTAGCTCTTCGATAAAATATCACCCTATGGAATTAATATAATTTTCTCTTACTAGTTATCCTTAATTTCCCTGTACATATTTCCAAAATAAATATGTCCGTTAAAATCTTATTTTTCACAATAATACATAGCTTCATTTACTTTCTATAATTTTGATCTTGAAAAACCTAATTTCCGGCAATGAAATGAATATGACGAGCACTTAAGTTTTTTAAAATACTCACTATTTCTAGACATTTCTTCATTTGTCATGTTTGATGTGGAAGGCTCTTAGCCAAAACACTTGCCTTTTATTGTCCTGTCTTTCTATTGTGATTCCACACATCTTGTTCTTTTATTTATTCGGGAAAGGCCCGTTTCGTGTAGTTGTTCGAGAATTTAAATCAGGGATTCCAAACCCTTTATGACCCACGCCCCACCCAAGCAACGGAAAAAAAAAAAAAACTTTTTTGCGACACCCGCCCACCCCTCAACTTGGGCACGTTGAGGCTTGGGCACGTTGAGGCTCGGGCACGTTGAGGCTCGGACACGTTGAGGCTTGGGCACGTTGAGGCTTGGGCACGTTGAGGCTTGGGCACGTTGAGGCTCGGGCACGTTGAGGCTCGGACACGTTGAGGCTATGGTACGTTGAGGCTCGGACACGTTGAGGCTTGGACACGTTGAGGCTTGGACACTCAACGTTGTATTGAAGGAAACTGACTGTAACTGAAATATATTTGCATTGCAATTTTGACAATCAATAGAAGTGGTTGCCTTGTTGTTGTTTTTTATTTCATCTTTGACTGATAACTATTGACACATATTTGCTGCAGTCATCAAAATAACTTAAAGACTTTTTATAAATGTTTTGGACTTGACATGCTTGTATGAACTAATATTGAATGAAATTTTCAGCATTTAACTTTAAAGAAATATGTATGTGTCGATGCGGAGTTTGGTTGATTCACATCGTCATCCAGGTTGTGCCAAAAGTCCTAAACCGCTACAGGAATACCTCTAGTGTTGGCAGCATGCTAGGAACACTAGGCTGGTCACCATTGGAGAAACGACGACGACATCCAGGCTCTCCATGATGTACAAGATAAATAATGGGCTGGTCCACTTTTCCAGTATTAAACAGAAACTCGTCCCTCTCTCCCATAGACAGCGACAAGGCCATGACAGGCAATTCAGGCTCATACCAGCAAGAAGCCAGTATGGGAGCTGCTCATTCCTGCCCAAGACAATCAGGGACTGGAACAATCTTTCAAAAGGAACGGTTGAGGCGACAACACTAGACACATTTGTGTCTATTGCCTCAAGCCTTCAAACCCCTAGTGCATGATTTCCTCATCAACACCAGTAACAGAAACATTGCAAATCCCATCTACATGCATAGGAGCCAAAATGATCAATAAATTGATCGTGGGCCCTTAAGATATAGAAGAAGAAGAAGAAGAAGTGTTTCACGTACTTTATTTAGAATACAGCCGAGTCTCTTTTGAAATCCTTGAGACGAACTTCACTTTTGTTCGTGGCTGGATGGCAGGCATGAATCTTCGGATTTTTAACTGGCCCACTTTCCAGGTCGAGCTATCGCGCTGAAACTTGGCCCATAGACTTGTTAACGGTGACAACACATTTTATCCCGCATTTTTAGATTTCAGCGAATGAAAGTAATACAATGAACCGGATAAGATGAACATGTTGAGAGTAGCTTCTATAACCCCTATGTAATATTCGTTAGGACATTTGTATGCCTTTAAAACACTTTAATGTGATTTTATGTCGAAACATTAACTCCTTTCCCCCCTCCCCCACCCCCACCCCACTCCCACCCCCGGCCTTCAAGCGGCTTACTATACTTGCGTGTTAAGAGGTATAACCAAAAAGTTGGCGTATTTCTCAGAACTCGACCCCATATATAATTTGTAATCGATCACCTTCAAAATAGAAACGAGTTTCTAACAATCTAGCCATTGAATTTTTCATTTTTTTTTTCTAAACTTTATTATTATTACAATTTTTTTTTTTTTTTAAACGATCTTAAATCTTAAAATAAATGATGCATCCGATTCCAAGGTTTAGTATTTACCTTTAATTCTATCCAATCTCTAGCTCAATTTTCATCTCCTCGACTGCACCAAAGGAACCTAACCCTTACGACCTTTACCCCTGTTTATCTCCCTCTCTACGCCCCGTCCCTCCGTCATCCCTTACACTTTTTCTCGCTCCCGCTTAACGGTAGCTGTCCTCGCCATGTCGTCGATGTTATCTGCCCTCAGCTCCGGGCTCCGGGTCCGCGGCTGATAAACTTTGGCGCTGGGGCGCTGACCAACTGCACGATAAATATCGGTTGTGTGCGCTCGGCGTATCAGCGCGTGAATCGCTGTGTCGGTGCGGAGCCTGGACCTGGCTCGGAGTGAAAGTCAACAGGTTTTTATTAACTTTATTGGACGTTTTCATTCAACAATCAAATTCACTTCAACGCTCCATAAAAGTACTATCAATTTTTTGGACTTAAAATTACCCTTAAAGAGAACATCATATCTACGTCCATTTTCTATAAGAAAACAGATAGTCATAGTTTCTAACTGTAGCGTCATCCCAACCTCAATCATGCGAAAACTCTATCCCTTTTTCTCAGTTGCTGAGACTGGGAAGACTCTTTAGCAATGATGATAATTTTTGGGAAAGGACAGCTGAAATGTTGGATTTTTTCCGACGCAGGGGTGGAAAAATGTCCACAGGCGCAAAACTAGCAGGGGGCGCCAAAATATGCTTTGATATTTTTTTAATGATAAAAATAATGAGAGTTTGAGAGTTGTAAAAAGAAAGGTAGTAGCTTTAAAATGAATCTTGTCCCCGGGCGCCAACACTCTAGCTACGCCTCTGCATGTACGTTTAATTTATGATGCTTTGTCGTCCTGGCTCTTTGCTATTGGTAACATTATATTCATTCAAAAGGCAGCCGTCTTGATGCCGACCTCAGAGAATTTCACCTTTTAATAGCACAGAACTTTCAAAGTGGCGCATTGCACTTGATTTCAAACATGCTATATGAATTTGAAGTATTCCTTTACATCCTTTATATTAACTCAGCGTTTGCGTATTTGGGGAGGGGGGGGGAGGAAACATCGGATGGCTAATTGGCCCACTTCTCGTCAACCTATTGAGCTGAAACTTGGCACGTTGACTAGTTGCCGATAAAAAAATTATATAAACTTAACTCACATAATAAAAAAAAACGTGCCTTACCTCACAATCTGTGTTCCTTTCAGACTAGAGACCGACCGAAAGTGGTTTTCTGATTTCGGCCGAAAGTTTAAAATGACTTTCGGCCGAAACCGAAAAAATGCCGAAAGTTTAAAAATGACTTTCGGCCGAAATCGAAAAAAAGCCGAAAGTTAAAAATGAATTTCGGCCGAAACCGAAAATGAAATATTAAGATATTTTGAAATTCGTTCCCGCATACATTCTGCATTAATCGAAAATGATATGAGAAAGTATAAATATTTACATTCTTTTTATAAAAAATGAGATACTCGTGAATGTTAATAAATAAACATCTAATATAAGGGTCTCAAACTCGCGGCCCGCGAGCCATTTGTGACCCGCAAGACGATATTTTGCGGCCCGCTACATGACAGAAAAGTTTAGTGTAAATGCGCCGGCCCGTTTCCCCCATTCTCATATCTATAACGTGACTCTCCGCGACGGTTTCAGTCGAATCTCACCGACTAGTCTAATTCTGATT
>CAXITT010000115.1:38437-48884 GCA_964033795.1 Lymnaea stagnalis | reverse complement strand
CTCTCTCTCTCTCTCTCTCTCTCTCTCTCTCTCTCTCTCTCTCTCTCTCTCTCTCTCTCTCTCTCTCTCTCTCTCTCTCTCTCTCTCTCTCTCTCTCTCTCTCTCTCTCTTTCTCTTTCTCTTTCTCACTTTCTCTCTCCTTTTCTCTTTCTCATCCTAGAAAGAAAACTACACGAGACCACTCAAGAGCTTGGACCTATTTATCCCCAAAAAGCCCCCCTTAAAGCTGTCTCCTATTATAAAAATAAATAAATAAATAAATTCAAGCGATTTGGAATTATTTGCTAAAATTGTGCTGAGAAATCTGGAATCTCAGGTGCGCACCACTCATTTCTTGGACAGAAGGCGCAGTCGAAATGTATTTGTAAACATATTATTTTGTAATGGGCTACCCACGGTATGTGTAATTAATGCACGCGTGGCAACAAACAAGCGTGTGTTTCATTGGCTGTTTCTTGTCTAGGCCGACTAAATGAACGTGTTTCGTTGGGCCTTTCTGCCAACTAAATGAACGTCTTTCATTGGCTGTTTCTTGTCTAGGCCGACTAAATGAACGTGTTTCGTTGGGCCTTTCTGCCAACTAAATGAACGTCTTTCATTGGCTGTTTCTTGTCTGTGTCGACTAAATGAACGCCTTTCATTGGCTGTTTCTTGTCTGTGTCAACTAAATGAACATCTTTCATTGGCTGTTTCTTGTCTGTGTCAACTAAATGAACATCTTTCATTGGCTGTTTCTTGTCTGTGTCAACTAAATGAACATCTTTCATTGGCTGTTTCTTGTCTGTGTCGACTCAATGTTAAACACCATTAACTCTATCAGCTCCCTTATGGTGATTTCTTTTAAAACTCGCCCCCTTCCCTTTTTTTACCATGTGTATCAGTCGCCCCAGCTTGATTTGGATTTAGTCCGACATTTAAAGGATTTTATCAAATCTATTTTTGGTCCGCACTGAAGTCCTCGTTTTGACGTTAACAAAAAATATTTCCTTGTAGAGTTTGGCCCAGGATTCATTTAAAGAGTATACTCAGAAAAAGTTTATAACTCGTGACGTCATCCTCTCCCCCTGCCTTTCCCCCCATCGGCTACGACGTGTGACGTCATTTGACGCAGACCCCACCATCAGCGGTTTATCTCCATGATTTTGATGACGTCATTGAGAAGTCTCGCTTTCATCCTCAACGGGCGCCATTCAACGCTGTTGGGCGTCCCTTTCGGTCCAATCATAAGTAGGAAAAGGCTTGCTTGAAAAAAAAAACGGACCGATTAAGTGCTCGTTCGCAAATTACGTCACGCTCGGGGGCTGGGTCGGGAATTCGTCAAAAATTTGTAACTTCAATTTTTTTTTTTTTTTTAAACCTAAATTTTTCTAATTTTGAAAAATTTTTATTCAATTAATTTTAAAATACATTATTTTGAGTTTGAAATTGCCTCAAGTATTATAGGTACCATGAAACTCAGTTGTGCACACATTCTGCGCCTATTGAGAAATGACGCAAAAACTATTGTGGCTATTTTACCTTCGTTGTTTCACGTCACAGTTATTGCATAGCAGCAAAAGTGATATACAGGCCACTAGGTCGGTCGTCCAAGACTGAGATGGATCGACGATGTAGGTAAGGACTCACAAGAGCTGGGGAGGGGGGGGGGGCTCACGCATGGAGGCTGAAAACCATGGATCGATCCGAATGGAAGGGTGTGGTGAAGCAGACCAGGGAAATTACATGGGCTGTAGCGCCTCTGATGATGATGAATGTAAAAAAAATAGCATTCTCATTTTTTCGGCCTCTTTAACAAAACAAAAATGGATCCACAATTGTTTTTTTCTTTTTTTTGCAGCTTTAGCCTAGCGCTAAAAGTGTCAGCATTTTTTTTTTTTTTTACTAATTGAACAATAACTACGCCAATAACAATAACTACGCCTATATCATAGTTCACAAGTTTGATTTTGATAGTAACCCTACATATACAATTATAAGTTATCCAGTAAGTACTACAGCTACACAAAACAAGCGAGCTACTCTCTTTTTTTTCCAATACAAATGACAGACTTCTTACAAGAACTTATGACTCTACTACTTCTTTTACTGCGCCAGAACAGTGGTTCGCTAATTGTACTCCGATGACCCCTAGGGGAGGCCCCGTGACCACCACAGGAAATAAAGTAACACAATTAACTCAGACATAAGCATTGGCTAGGCCTTATGGGCTCCACCCATAGATATTGATTTCAAAAATGAATTTCACGAGTCCGACACTTTGGGAACCACTGCATCAGACAACCCACTAGACACTAGAGCAGTGTTTCTCAACTTTCCTAAAGCCGTGACCCTTTAATACAGTTCCTCCCTCTTGTTGTGGTGACCTCAACAATAGCATTACTTTCGTTGCTACTTCATCAATATGTCTTTTCTGATGATCTTAGGTGACCCCTGGCCGAGAACCGCTGCACTAGGAGAACCACACCACTAAAGAGACAGCGCATTTTTTTTCTTTCCGCCTGAGAGACTATGCTATAACGACTGATGCATAATGTCTAAAAACGAAATGCGGAAAATGGCAGCCGCTCATTTGAATACCACATGAACCCACGACGGGATTATTGTATGCACGACCCATTGAGAGCTCACCTCTCATCACCACTCTCAACACGGTTACCTCGGCACCGTCACTCATTGGTCAGTCTGGATTCCAGCTATCCCACATACACACAAAAGAGTCATGCCCGTTCAAGACATTGACCGACCGATGGAATCATGAAACAATTAACGGACCGATGACATCATGAAATAATTAACGGACCGATGACATCATGAAATAATTAACGGACCGATAAATCATGAAATAATTAACGGACCGATGAAATCATGAAATAATTAACGGACCGATGAAATGACACCTCAGAAGAACCTAAACTCGAGCTCTTGAAAAGACATCGTAAATGGGACTGATCACAAACTACCCCCACCCCTATCCATGCCCCCCCCCTCCGCAAAAAAAAAAACAACAAACAACCCAACACCCGAATGTAGTGACAGCGCCCAGGGTAGGACTATGAAATCATGAAATAATTAACGGACCGATGAAATGACACCTCAGAAGAACCTAAACTCGAGCTCTTGAAAAGACATCGTAAATGGGACTGATCACAAACCACCCCCCCCCCTATCCATGCCCCCCCCCTCCGCAAAAAAAAAAACAACAAACAACCCAACACCCGAATGTAGTGACAGCGCCCAGGGTAGGACCCACTCTCTATCTGGGACCCCCCTCATCTCGCACGTAAACATCAACAAAATTAACAGCAACAACCACGCGACCCAGTCCCGCGTGTGGGGCCGTAACTCTAAACCGGGATGTACTCACGTGAAAACATCTGCAGGGCTGCGGCGCCTCGCATGTTGCAAGTGCAGTGAGAGGAGGCGCCGTGCTGTGCTGAAATTGGCCTTTATAGCGCCCGGGGGCGCGCAAATTACACTTTATAGACGCCCTACGGTTTCATTTCCCGATTAAAACACCCTCGGAAGGTTTAGTGCATTTTCGACGAGGGTTTGATTTATCTTGCCCCCCCCCCAGACTTACGTCATAGTGTAGGGCCCGTAGCCAGCCAGACGTTACAATTTTCTTCAACTAGGTTTTTTTTAAAAATAAAATTTATCGACTCGTACTAAGTTTCGTGTTCCTTACATTTCATCAAACCATATAGCTATGAGTTTTTAAAGTATACATTTACTTTGACATCAAATCTCAGAAAAGATACATCAACTCTCTAACCAAAAATGTCTAGACGTTTTTAATATTATTTTTAACAGTACTTGATAATCTCAACGGATATAGTTATAGTGGAGCAGGCCAGTTTTAGTTACACATACAGTACATAATTAATTCAGGTGTTAATCCATGGTTTGCGTCCCCCCTTCCCCCAACCCAGTGGCGTAGGAATGTGCGATGAAGGTGCGGTTGGCCCAAGGTGGCCCCCCTTTTTTTTTTAATATTGAGGAGTGATATTTTCGCCCAACTGTGCAGATGGGGATTTTTTGTTTCGTGAAAGACGTGGGGGAGGGGGTGGGGGGTCGCTGCCAAAATCTTGTTCCGCCCATTGTGGCACTAACCCTAGTTACGCCACTGCCCCCCCCACCACCACCAACACTTAAACGAACATACTCTCGACGGTTCTTGGTTGTCATTATAAGTTGGCATGGTAGACATTTCAACACAGTATGTCCGGCTCTAGAAGGCAGATCCACTCCATTTTGTTTTGAATGGCTTTGGTTTTAAAACCACCTAGATTGTCTTAACTGATAGATAGATATATATATAACTAAAAGCACTGGGCCAGCAGAGAACATACTCAGATTATCATTAGTGTAATACCGTAGCTACAGGCGGTGCAACAGTTCCAATATCTTAATTCAATTTCCTTATTGAAATAAAATCGGTGGAGTAATCTTTCTGCTATTACTATGAGTACGCTATACACAGAAAAAGGAGGGGGGGGGGGTTGGTCGGCGTAGGTTTCAACATTAAAAGGGAGACAACAGTGATCTTTAAAATTGTTCAAGGACGTTAAAAATATGAGAATTTAAATCCCCCCCCCAACCAAAATAATTTATACGTTAATGGTCTGCGAGTTGTACATCTCTCAATGTGTGTTTTCAGGGGCACAACTGCTCCGAGACGTACTCTTGACTGCGCAATCTTTAATGCCAGACACCAAGCCTGCAAGTTTCTTGTGAAGAAGTGGCTCTGAGACGTAATCTATAAAAAGAGACTTAATATGTCTTACAGTTGGTATGATGGTCTTTAATCCTTTATCTGGGAGCATCAGCAAACAATACGTGTAATCGTCTGCTAAAAATGTGTGTAATAATTTAAAATTGGGAGATGTAATCATACGCATACTTCAGATGTCATGATTTGCAAAAACCAGAGAATCGTCTGCAAACTTCAGAGGTTGATACAACCAGAGGCGTAGCAAAAAGGGTGGGGGGTCGAAGCTGACCACAAGTACCCCTGGTGCCAGACTATTTTATTCACCCAAGTATATGGTTTTAGAGTTAAATGGATGCGCAGAAATGAATATTCTACCCGGGGCCCAGACAGTCTAGCTACGCCTCTGGGTATAAAACTTCTGAAAAATCACAATCGATATGCAAATAAAAATATAATCCTATTTCTTGTTATTTTAATTCAAAAAATGCATATAATTACGTCAAACGTATGTTTTCAGTGGCGCCTTGCGAAGAAAATTTAAAAAAAATAAAAAAATCCCCTTATAGGAAAGCCACGGTCCTGGATGACCCCCCAGGCTTTCTCTAATGGTTTTATAGAAGGGAGGTAAGCATCGGGCGATAACACGAGAGAGGCAATACGCTCTCAGACGGGGTGCTGAAACCGATAATACGCCGAGTGTTACGGGTAAATAATTAAATCTTCTTTGAGGGCCCGGGGTCCAGGACGGCGTGCGAGTACAACCATAATGGATGGATGGATGGGTGGATGGATGGATGGATGGATGGATGCACGGTGGGAGAACATGTACAGAGCAGATATGTCTAAAAAAAGAAGTGAAAGCGGGAGAGGATGGGGAGTGAGACGAATTGTAAGAAGCTAGAAAGGAAAAGAGGGTGTGGTGGGGGAGGGAGAGATTATATAATCGTATAAGGTGAACAATATGTTTTCATTTTGAAGTTGGAATTTCTATTTGGAGTGGATTTCGTTCATTTCACATGACACTTCTTTTGCTGTTTGGCGTGACGAGCAATTACGTCTTACACAAAAAACGAATAGAATTGTCCCTCTCGCCATTTTCGCCGTTGATGAAATGCTTTTTTGAAATGTTATGACTTTGTCTTATTTTATAATCGACGCCCCAACCCTACCTTCCGATAACCCTTACCTCCCGTGAAGTCTCCCTCCTCCCAATACCCCCCAACAACCTCTACCTCCTCAAACCCTCCTCGCCTAAACCCTCCCAGTTCTCCAAAATCCCTCCTTCCCAATGTGATATGCACTAGGGTTCCACTACCGGGATCCCAATAAACAAAAGAGATCCTGGGAAAGTTTCCCATCCCGGATAATGTCCAGGGTAAATACATTTAAAATATAACAATAAATTTATTTATTTAATTTCAGCAACTGACAGATTCTAACCAACTGCCGCCATGAGCCAAGACATGTCAAGTGTAGTGTGAATGACTAAGCTCAGTAGTTCTAGAACAAGCATTTTCAAGGGAATAACACATTGATATACAGGCAAAGTGACCCTTATCACGATAATTTGGAGAAAATGGAATTTAAATAGGGTAGATTTTTTTATAAGGAAACCGTTTTAGTTTTCCAACATAATGTAATTGGCAACACATTTAGACTCTAATGTCGTGAGTGAAATTGCAGCTCAAAATTTAAGACAACAGTTAGAAAGAAAACGTTTTATCATTTCTCTCATTCTATTGTTTCAGCCAGCGAACACACAGAAATCCCTTATCTTTGTCTATTGTCTCAGTTCATGACCACACAGAAATAACTTCTCTTGGTCTATTGTTTCAGTTGGCGAACACACAGAAATCCCTTCTCTTGGTCTATTGTTTCAGCCGGCAACTCCAGGTCATGTGACAAAACGAACTGTATATTATATAGTGTTTTTACATTATATTTTTATTTCCAAAATTAACATGGTAAGACCTAACACACATATATTTATGTATTAACATTCCTATTATTTTTTAATTTTTTGCCGGGAAAAAACGCTTGTTAAAAGCTGTTAGAAAAATTAGCTAATACATATTAAATTACAGATTGGTAAATATTCAATTTGTGACCTGGTTAGCATGGAAAACTCTTAAAATGTCTCTTTTTTTTCCTACCAGCGGTTACATATAAAATTTCCTTTACAAGCATATTATTTTCTATTTATTCCTCACTAAGGATAAGCAGTTGAAAATAAAGCAACTAGTAACATGTGACCAGTCTCTAACTTAACCATATCATTATTTTTATTCATTACCAGACGTAACAATTAGGCAAATATCAAATTAAAATCTTTTATAATTGAATTCAGTTTAAAATATATTCCAAATTAAAATAATTTTATCCCAGTAATCCCGAGATGAGGATAAGTTTATTCCATTTTCCCCAGGGATAAGCGAAAACCCGGGAAATGAGAAACCGTGATATGCTATCGTCACATTGGAGATGACGTCGGTGGGTCGTCGTGCGCGTGCTCTTAATACCCCGCCCCCCGGGCAAACCATGACACGGGCCGACGCCGAGTCTCCCCGCCGAAAGACCTGGGGAAGTCCGTTCGACTGAAAACGCTGCGTTTAAAGCGTTCGCGATCCACTCTCCTTGGGTCTGAACGGCTTTGCATCCCCTCTGGGGGAAAGGTGTTGCGTTACCTCCCCCCACCGTCCAGGGAGTTGTCCGGTCGGGACGGATGCTGGGACGATGCGGTCGCCTAGGAGCGGCTTTATCAGGGCCGCGTAGCTAAAATCACCGGCAAGGGCTTTAACCGCCACCCAGACCTCATATCCGTTAACGGCAACAAGTAATCATGATATTGAGTTACTCCTGTTGCGTTGGGAGTCATGCAAGTGGCCGGGGTTTTTCAGCTTAGTGAGGAGAACCTCTCTACTAGTCAGGCACGACATGAAGAGGCAAACCCCATGTGACACCACCGAGTTGCCTCTCTGGTGCGGGACTCTGCCTTAGAGCCGTTCAGTCGTCGTCACCCCTGGTGAAATGCTACCAAAATCTTCTATCGCATATTGTATAATCACCAATATAATTGGCGTCTCTGGGGAAGGAATTCGGAAAAAATTTCTAAAACGTGTTCAGCGTACATGTAAATTTAGGGCCCTTTCAATAATATTTCTTTTAAGCACCAAAAAATTTTTTTTTGTGTGGTACTTTCCTAAATTTTAAAAAAAAATATGATCAGGTTTATAAGAATTATTGCAAACATTTTAGAAGGGGCCAGCCGAATTTAGGTTAATATTCAGCTGTCGAAGAAGAAACAAACAAAAACAACAACATAATTTAAAAACCAATCGAAATGTTTTTAATGTCTTATTGACATATAGAGGTATTCACCGAAGCCAAGGCTATTTCATTGTAACAGTTCAATTAAAATAGGATCTCCGACAGGAATCCGTTGTGAAAAAAAAGGGGGCGGGGGGCTATTTAGTTATCCCTAAGGTAGGCTTTCTAATAACAAAATTCAGTTACTTATAGCAATGTTAAATTTTAAAATGTAGCCCATTAAATTCGGATGGAATTCGCCAAATATTTCGCTTTTTTTTTTTTTTTTTAATTTTTATTTTTGATTTCCCTGGTGTCAAAAGGGGGCTTAATTTTTTATTTCTTGCAGCAGTGAGTTTTTAATTTCGCATAATGAAAAAAATAATTATTTTGAAATTGGCCCAATTAATTTAAATTCGGATGGAATTCGCCAAATATTTCGCTTTTTTTTTTTTTTTTTTTAATTTTTACTTTTGATGTCCCTGGTGTCAAAAGGGGGCTTAATATTTTATATCTTGCAGCAGTGAGTTTTTAATGTCGCATAATGAAAAAAATAATTATTTTGAAAGTGGCCCAATTAAAATTGGTTGCCAATGTCCAAATATATAATGTTTCATTTAAAATAGACTGTGCCCACACCTATCACTCCCCAAAAAAGGATGGGACATTGCTGGTATAAAATTCACCGAAATGTTTTTTAAGTTATAGAAATTGCGTTGACCAAGTTTTGCCTAGATGCAACAATTTACGTCTAAGCAACAATTTACGTAGATGCAACAATTTACGTCTATGCTACAATTTACGTAGATGCAACAATTTACTTAGTTGCAATAATTTACGTCTATGCAACAATTTACGTAGATGCTTCAATTTACGTAGATGCTACAATTAACGTAGATGCTACAATTTACGTAGATGCTACAATTTACGTAGATGCTACAATTTACGTAGATGCGTAAACTAAATTTTGGAACCCCCAACACTCATTTGGAACTTATTATAAACTTAAAATAAAAATATCTATAATTGAGAAACTTCATAGGAACGTGTAGAGCCTCATTTCTTAAAGATGTTCTTTGGCCTCCTGTGCGTGAGCGCATTGACCACACAATGATGTCCCTGGCGTACAGATGTAACAAAGGCTCTGCATCTTTTTTATCTTCAAAAACTGATTTCAAAGCATGTATCCATACCTGCACACGTCAATACAATCCTTATGGAGAGTTGCCAGTGTGGATAGACACAAAGAAGTCATACGGAGTGCGCTCTTTTGAAGCTATAAAGCGCCAAAATTATGGAACAGCTTGCCTCAATCTTTGAGGGAAGTTGAAAATGCTCAAAAATTCATTAAAGAAACATTTAAAGACTTTTTCTACTTAAATATATTTTAGGACATCAGTGCGACATGAGCGTGTTAAAATAGCGTGGACACAAGCGCTATACAAATATTCAATCAATCAATCAATCAAACTACATGTGGCAAGGTGCCCGTTACTAGCGTAAGGTAACACACGCCTTGAGAGTCATTTTGATAGTTGTACAATTATACGTAAACACTGGCCAATGATAATAGAAGCACAACGCGGCTGAGCTTTTGTTTGTTCACTCAAGCACAGCGAGTGACCACGGAACGCTGACGTCGTTATTCCCATGTCTGTCCTATATCAGGTAGGTCTGATGCGATAAATTCCTTTTGAATTGATAGAGACGACTTGTGGCACGCAAAATTTGCTCTTACTTTGTTTTACCTGAGTAGTCATTTCATTGGTCTATCTGGCGGTTTTTTATGCAAAACACGTGTTATAATCCTTACTGTCAACTTCTGTTAAGGTACGTGGCAGCTTTAATCAAAAGAGAGGACAATAAGATAAGAACGTTTCGGCTAAGAGCCTTAAACAGCAGACAGCAGAAATGAAACTATGACAAGAAATAGAGAATAGTTAAAGAGCTTTGCTGATCGCCATTGTTAGTGCCACTGTTAGTGCCAGCAGTTGGATTTTTTCAAAACCGAGATTACAGGAAGTAATTGGTTTCACGAATCAATGTTTTTATTTTTCCTCGCTAAAAATGATAAAAAATTAAATTTATTCAAATTTGTTCCCAAGACATCCCAGCCAACTACAACTTGTTGGTTTTTTTAACAAGATATTGCGAGTTCGTTTTACACGTGCACGAGAAGGAAGGTAAGGAGCATGTTAGCCAGGGCCGAGTAGCACACGCTCACCACCAGGGGTCAGTGTAGTATTATACCTGGCACAGACCATCATTTTACCAATCACACGAAGCATGGCCGCCGCCTTCCAGCCCGGGACTCAAAGAGAGACGCTGACGTGGTCTCTCGACGCTTATTGCTGATGATCGAATGTTTTGTCGGGCCAAAGTAAAACTATGTTAATAAACTTATCACCGGCCCCGGGGCCCGACTTTGTG
>CAXITT010000115.1:0-28288 GCA_964033795.1 Lymnaea stagnalis | reverse complement strand
CGTGTTTTATGAAAAATTTTTAACTAAACTTTTTTCCCCCCGAAAATTTAAAAAAAATTAAAAAAAAGAAAATTGTTTTGAAAATTTAAAAGTAAAAAAAAAAAAAAAAAAAAGTTTCCCCATCATGTATCATTTATTAACGCTGAAAAAAAGGAACATGCATTATTCTGTCGTCTAATATTTTAGCTCCTTTTTTTTTCCCCTTAGGTTTTATTTTTTCATACACTTTTCACAATGTATTAGTATTATTGTAAAACGTTTAAAAATGAAGTAACAACTATGGACACAATGGTACTTTGCCTTTTGGGCTGGTCGACCTGATTGGGAATTTCTGAGTCAGCTAACTGTCGGGAGCACAGATAACTTGCGATTTTTAATGAAGTTTGGTCCGTAGCCGATGGTCAAGAAAACTGATATTATGTCCGGAAATAAGTAGAATTTGATTTTTTTTTGTTAATGATTAGATTCTCCCATTTTGATCCAGGGAAGGGATTCAGAAAAAAAGAGACAGAGAACCAGGCTAAATTTTAAAAAAAAAGTGTTTTAAAAAAAGTCTGTAGAGAGAAGTCGGAGAGAGCGAAATTGATTCTTCTCGTCATCGCATACCCTACAAAAAGATTACCAAGAGATTTTCTCAGCCTTCAGCAGACGTCTGAGTCGCCCCCATTGGCGCTAAGCTAAACCCGACGTCACAGTACCGTGAGCATAATTAACGGAAATAAGGCTGCTGCGGCTAAGCTCCTAGAGCATGGCAGGATATGTCTTACCAGGGCGCTGAAGATTGTGTACACCGTAATGTGAGGCCATTATGTCGACTAGATATTTCTTGATGGGACGTGTATTTTTTTCTTTACACCGTGCTTGGGTGTTAAGTGAATTTTCGCTAAGGGGGGTGCTGGAGCTATTTGGTTAAATTGCATGACACTTGAATAATTTTGCGTTTTTTTTTTTTTTGGCGTGGCTCATGTGGGCGAAATTTTGGGGTAACATTTAAAAATTTCAGTTGGGTGCTCGTGGGACGTAGGGTCGCTAAGGGGGGTGCTGGAGCTATTTGGTTAAATTGCATGACACTTGAATAATTTTGCGTTTTTTTTTTTTTTTGGCGTGGCTCATGTGGACGAAATTTTGGGGTAACATTTAAAAATTTCAGTTGAGTGCTCGTGGGACGTAGGGATGTTGGCGTAGGGCAGTCTTAGAATGTGACGGTATCCCAGGGGTAACATGGGTAATGTTGAAAATATTTTTTGCATTTCGGTTTCTGATTATAACATATAATGGATGTGCCCGGCATGTTGAAGAAATGCATTAAAGATACGAAATTCGGACAGTTTATCGAGTGTATCGCTGTATGTATGTTGACTAGTGAACAAACAGTGCATTGTATGTATGTTGACCAGTAAACCAACAGTGCATTGTTGTATGTATGTTGACTAGTGAACAATGATTACATCGTTGTATTTATGTTTACTATAGTGAACAACGAGTGCATCGGTGTATGCATGTTGGCTATAGTGAACAATGAATGCATCCCTTTATGTATATGTTGACTAGTGAACAAAGGCATGCAAGATTTTTATTCGCTATTTTTTATAGAGATAGCATGATCTGGGATAATGTTTCCCAAAGATAAGCGCAGCGGAGCACTGGAGAGCCGCAGCTTCGCCCCAACAGGCACCGTGCGATTACACAAAGATTTTAAAATTGTATTTCCATTTTCATTTCCACGCGATAAGATGCGACATCTAGCGATAGAAACTCGTGCAAACCAAGTCACTCACTTACTAATAAATAATTACTTTCTGGCTGGCCCGTTCATGTGACTAATTACAATTCTCACTGTGTCAGTGGCATAAATCTACGGGACTCCTTCTCTGGGTTTGAACTCAGTTACAGTTTCTGGTTTCTCGAGCGACGTGGAACACATAAAGAGAAAAGCAAGATACATTGAGTTACATTGAGACACGATGAGCCATGGTGAGATACGGTGAGACACAAGAGGCACCACTGGTCATTCACTGCATCCTAGTCCATCTCCAAGTCTTCTTGAATAAAGTCTTGCCAGAGAGTGAGACTGACGAACTACGCAACTCTCCCTCAACTAACAAAAAAAAAAAATACAGCTAAAGTCAGGGCTACTACTCATGTCAAAGATAACCTTGGTCAGATCACATGCGAAGGGCGAAATATAATATAATTACAATTAGTCGAACTTGATGAGATTATTTGTGACATTAAATAGAGGTATAATTCAATATATCTTTTAGAGCAGGCCTGCACAATATACGGCCCGCGGGCCGCATGTGGCCCGCTAGCACTCACTTTGCTGCCCGCGAAGAAACGACATATTTTTTTATTCTTATTATTTTCTTAATAGCGTTCCCCATGACCTAAATTCTTTGGGCCTGCAGAAGTCTTGTCCTACTTTCTTTTGGCCCGCACAAGTTTTTCATAAAGTATTACGGATTGCCTTACATTTTGAGTTGTGCGGGCGTGTTTTAGAGCAGGTCTGCACAACATGCGACCCGCCAGCACCCACTTTGCGGCCCGCGAAGTATCGAAATATTCTCTTTCATTATTATTTTCTTAAGAGCCCCCCCCCCCCCTTTCCCCCGGTCCTATCTTCTTTCAGTCCGCACAAGATTTTCATGAAGTATTACGTCCCGCCATACATTTTGAAATGTGCAGGCCTGTTTTTTGAGTTTTAATTAGGTGTGTCTTGGCAAAACTTGGACTCGCCAAGGGCGCCGCGACTCGTGCAAGTTTGGGAAGAGCTAAATAGGAGATTGGAAGATTGGTAGGCAGTGAGTTTTTATGTATGGGGCCATGGGTAGTATAAACCAGTGGGTGCCATTGTTAACAAAATGTCAAGGTTTAGCAAATGCAGATTGCAGATCAGATTCAGCTGAAACTTAAGCATTGGCTTGCAGTCTGATTGTAGCTGGTAATGCCTGTTTTAATCAAACAAGCAGCATATACAATTATGTGTTGTTTTTAAAAAATTAATTTATAATTTTGTTTACGTCATGTAGGCCCAACTTCAGCCACCCCAATTACTTGTTCTGATAGTGACGCCACTATATATTTATATATATATATATATATATTTTTATATATATATATATATATATATATATATATAACAAAAAAATATAATCTATAAATAAGACGTCATTTCACATGCAGGCTAGCTGTACATTTGTGATGAAAGAAAACTTGCTCCATCGGACCAGGGCCGCCGCGTGACTTTTGGAGGCCCCCTGCCTATCTATTATTTTTTTTTCGAGTCCCCCCGCGGCCGCAGGCGTTCCATGGCACACGCCGACGGCTCTGGATCGGACTGATGACCGAACGGACCACAGGCGGGAAATGTAGGCTAGGGTTATGAGCAGTAGTCTCTTTAACTTTTGTTTATTGGGAAGTCAGATATTTCATGATATAGTGCAGAAACACATTTTTTTTTTCTTCATCACAAAGCATAACCAGTGACGTAGGACGGGGATTGCAGTGTGGTGTTCCGCCCCATGTGAATTTTTTTTTTGTCTCACTCTACGGGGGCGGCAATTTCGGACAACTGCAGATATTTTAAGAGGAAGGGGGCGGCAAAAAACGTGTCCCGCCCCGGGGCGCTTCTACGCAAGCTATACGTCACTAAACATAATTATTTTCTTAAAAAATCTAAATTTCTATGTGTTCTCCTCCCCCCCCCCCCCTTACCCATTTTTCTCTCCCCCCCAACATGCATTAAACGTAAATAGATACAAAAACACCTCACCAACACCAGTGCTTCTCAGGCGGATAAAAGTACATGGGGGTAAACCATTTTGGCAGTGACTCTGGTGTGTGGGGGGAGAAGCTGTGGGCGAGCGCTTAAGACGTCAGTAATGATTATACGAGAGCTTGTTCCGCAAATCCGTGTGATTAGCGCAGACAAGATAAGGCCAGATAAGCACGATAACAGAGCCCCCCTAAGCAAATTGACTGTGATTTTTACAGGGCGTTTTTGCGGATTCGGTGGGTCCGACGTGGCGTGGAACAGGAAATCTATGGCAGCGTGGTGGAACCTGCCAGAGTAGTGTGATGCTCCCCCCCCCCTTGATTTTGATTTTGACGATTATGGGGGGAGANTTTAAAGGGAGGCCATGCTTCGTATGTACAGCAAATGGGGTTAGTGGGGACTGGAAAATGAATGTTTGGAACCAAAGGGTAAAAAAAAAAAAGCCATTTCATGTACAGGGAAACCTGGCAATAACGCGATACAGCCGGATGGCGTTAGTTGAAGCGGGGGGTGGGGGGTGTCACGTTAACGCAAGGTTTAACAATTTGGTGGGTGATAAGTGTTGGGTTGTGTTTGTTTGTTTGTTTTTTAAAAGTAGGACGTTGGTCGATTTCGTTTAAAAGCTGATTTTTTTTTGTTTTGTTTTGTTATTGTCTTATGGTTAACGAACCGCTTGCTGTTGAAGCTGTACTAGATTCAGTGGATTTGTTATTGTGTCGTGCTCTTATGTATAAATGTATTATGCTTTTTTTAATTTTATTTTACACATCCTACTTAAAAAAGAATGATCGTGTAAATGAGCATACGAAATTGTACCGCGTTATATCCGAATCCGCGTTATAACGGGGCACACTGTGTTTATCCTTTTTAACATCAAATAAAATAAATGGTTTTCTCGCCATACTATCCTATTCTGTTTACTAGATTAGAATGCAAGGGTAGCATTTCATAAATCTCTTTGGTTAACACACCAAAACATAGATGAAGGTGAAAATTATAGTAACATTTAAAAAAATAATAAAAGAGAACTCAAAGCTTTTCGGAATTGTTTTGTTCCGGTGTCACCATTAAGAATTACTCCATATTTTTGACATAGTCAATGCTAAAATTTAAGTAACGACAGGACAATAGCGTGAGTTAAAATTTTGAATAAGGGATAGTTGGAGCGGACTGATTGTCTAATTATGCTTTAAACGCAGTAACAAACTTAACCATACATTAATATATTTTGTAGTTTTTTTCCATCTAACCCCTCGATGGCAAACGCCTCTGAGACTAATTAAATGATTCAAAAGACACACTTCATAAGATATTCTCGATGCAACATCAGCCTGCGAGCGCCGCCTCTGGTGGGTTGGGGTGGGGGGGCAGGTTCGGAGCTCAGTGATGTAAAGACAATGGCTATGCCGTAATGGCAGTTGAATTAGTGAGGTGAGTAACGTGAGTGCCGAGCCAATATATGCCAAGGAATTGCTCCTGAAACGGGAGACGAAAGGCGGATACGATCCCAGAGATAAGGTGGGCCGCGCGGGGGGGGGGGGGGAAGAAAGTGATTTCGCTGACAACTCGGACCCGTGAATAGAGAAACTGGTAAAGCGACGTGGAAACATGTGTTGAAGGCGCCGCTCATTGGATTAGTGGATAGAAAGGGGGCTGAAGTCTAGAAAAAAAAGAGGTCCTCAAAATATAACAGGTCGCACTCATAAATTTGAAACTAGGGACCGACTAGAGAGTGTTTTTTCTGATTTCGGCCGAAACTGAAACTAGGCCAACATTTAAAAATGACTTTCGGCCGAAACCGAAATTAAACTGAAAGTTAACATTTCAGTTTCGGCCGAAGCCGAAATTAAACGGATATTTAACCGAAGCCAAAGCCGAAATTCGGTCGATCTCCATTTGAAACACAGCGTTTTTTAAAACTAAAAAAAATCAATCTAATATGGCTTAGAAGAAGGGCCTTGCTAATTGTGAGGGGGTGGGGGTGTTGCGCGTTCACTGGCCTGTGGGGGTGCCAAAAATAAAGAGCGTCAGATTCGTGTACATGTTAGACGTTCAAATGGTGAACTTTAAAGGGAACAACCACTTTTTGAAATCAATTAAAATGAATGTTTCTTAGCCACACATGCATTCGTAAGGTGAACAGTTGCCCGAACATGAAGGGCGCTTCACAGATCAACATGTGCTAGTATTTAATACATAATGCTGTGAGACAGTGTGGCATAGTTGGTAAAATAAGATATATAACTATCATCAAAGCTAACTACTTACTGTCATTATGGGTAGATTTGTGTAATCATCAAAACGTACTGCTTAACTTTGGCTACATTTGTGTAATCATTAGGACGTACAGCTAAACTTTGACTACATTTGTGTAATCATTGGGACGTAATGCTTAACTTTGGCTACATTTGTGTAATCATTAGGACGTAATGCTTAACTTTGGCTACATTTGTGTAATCATTAGGACGTAATGCTTAACTTTGGCTACATTTGTGTAATCATTAGGACGTACAGCTAAACTTTGACTACATTTGTTTAATCATTAGGACGTAATGCTTAACTTTGGCTACATTTGTGTAAGCAATAGTACGTTCTTGTTATTGGATTTTTCAGTTGTTTTATTCTTCTGTTGTTTTTTTTTTGTTTTTGTTACAACCTCCAGGACTTGAAACATGCTTAATCAGTAGCATATAATTCTAAAGTTCTAGAATGTGTAACGATACCTTGATTTCTTTGATGTAGTCCCCCTCGTATGACGTGATACCCAACCGTTTCTCAGACTGCATGATTGGCCGCAGTAAAATGTATCACCAAGTCAGGTCTGGTTCAAGTTTAGCTAACTCTCGACCTTTTTAAGAAACTGTCTCTTTTAAGCAGTTCCGAAATTTAAAAAAGAACAAAACAAAAAAAAAACCCATAGGCCCTTAGGTGGTCAACATTTCGGGTCGTTTTAACGGGTAAATTTATCTGAATGAAATATCACTTCTGAATGAGAGATCACTTTGAGTTTGAACAAAACTTTCGTTTAATATGATGACTCCAATATGAAAAAAAAAATGCTTTTTGGTTGGTAAACATTTACTTTAGGCTTATTCACCGACCCTCAAAGGCAGCTGACCTAAAAACTATGACCCGCGCGCCAGATCCGGTCCGCCAGGGGTCGTTGAGGATGATGTATTAAGTATAGTCAGTTATTATTATTATTATTTAGGCATTTTTGTATAGCGCTTACCTTACAGCTCTAAGCGCTTTACAATTATTAAAAATATGTAAACTATTTAAACTGCTAAAGTAAAATAAAAATGAAAAACCAGAGACACTAGAATAGTAACTACAATGTGAGTTCCCAGGGGGCCTTCAATTACTAGAAGGATTGAAGAAATTGGGGACAATTTGCATGGCATTTGCAAAACTCTTCACAATTTACTATTCTTTGTTGGCTGTCGACAAAGGCATTGGTGTCCTTGTTCTGATGTTCGTGTTCTGGTGTTCTGGTTCTGGAGTTCTTGTTCTGATGTTCTTGTTCTGATGTTCTTGTTCTGTACAACTTTTAATATTAAAACGTATGGACAGTGGATTGTTTCGATGTCACAAAGGCGCTCGATGCACAGGAAAGCATGACATAAATAACAGCAGCAAGCCAGTAACATGAGAATATGTCTATACAAAGATCCACTCAACTGTAACTGATTGGAAGCAGGACTGTACTAATCTAGCAAGTTTGACAAAAGATGGTACTCCTGCATAGGCTAAACTAGCCAGTGTTAGAACTGATGGTACTCCTGGGTTAGGCTAAACTACTCAGTGTGACAACTGATGGGACTCCTGGACTAGGCTAAGCTAGCCAGCGTGACAATTGATAGTGCTCCTGGCATTGAGGTATTTATGGAAGGAATGGTTGCAAGCATCAACAAAGAGATGGAAATACACAACTTTTCGCATTCAATAGACTTTCACTTGAACTACATGTTACAACAAGCAGGGACAAAGATAAAACCGAAAATTGATCATCTCATTAACCAAATAGCAGTGTTATACTTCTCATGTATATACTAATAAGTTTTATTTTGGTTAAAGTTGTCCTTAATTTTAAATAGGTTATTTATTATTATTATACTAGAAGATATAACCCAATCTTACCGGGATAATTATTGCATAAATTCTGCGATATTTTCTACCTGCTGTTGTGAAAACTTATGAGAATTCCTTATATTAAAAAGAAGTATCCATGTAATGATGTTCACATTTCTAACATCATTTAGTTTTAAGAAATATTTATCTTTTACAAAAGATCCTCCCCCTTTTCTTACCCCTGAATTTCATGTTTTTTTTCCTCTAAAAATTGTAAAAACATGATTTTAAATTTAACGAAATAGCTATATACCATTTTTAAAATCCTTTAAATTAAAGGAATTTGATGTATTGGTATGTTCTTTAAAAACTTTTAACTAATATTTTTACTTTTTTCTCTACTGTACAATCGGAACGCCGTAAAACAAAGAATTCTTTTATTTAAAGAAAAAGCCCTTAACACATTTTTCACGTCTGTAGCAGGCATGAGTGTTTTTGAAAAGAAATATTAATAGTCTCCTAAAAAATCTGCTCTACTTTTGGCGAAACGGGAAAACAACAACATGTTCCTATTTGGAAAGATAATCTTAAACCAGCGGTTCTCAACCTGGGGGTTGCGACCCTTTCTAAGGGGTCGCCTAAGGCCATCGGAAAACACGCATATACTCTACAGCTATGAAGAAGCAGCAAAACTAATTTTGTGGTTTGGGGGTCGACACAACATGAGGCACTGTATTAAAGGGTCGCGGCATTAGAAAGGTTAAGAACCACTGTCTTAAACTAGCTTTAGTTACGCCCATGAAATATAAAGGAAGAAAATATGGCTCTAGTTTTAAGAGTAAACGTTCGTGCGTGTAAAATGATTGGGTTTTGTTACGTCTTTTTGAGATACGGTCAAACTTGTGTAAATGTACCCGCGGTTTGTAAACGCCATTGCACTACATTTCCTTAATTGGTCAACGTATATTTATTAGTACAAAAAAAAAAGAGATTGCAACACCCATTTTTCCACCACAGTAATACCATAGGATTTAAAGATATTGTCATCAACGTATTAATGTACAAATGTTTTTACCGAAGAAGGTTCATTATTTATCAAATTCATTCCTTTATTATGAGGCGTATCTTGTACGGCCAGGGGTAAAATGAAAGCATCAAATGCCACCCCCCTCCCTTTTGCACAGTTTATAATAAACATTAATAAAATTATCTCTGGGATGAATCCCCATACACAACCACACATCCCCCCCCCCCAACCTTGAACTTTATTAAAATTGTTAAGTCCAAGATCCCTTTTATCACGCATTGTTTGTTTTTTTGTTGTTGTTATTTTCTAAAAAAAATATATATATATAATAAAAATAATAATAATTCTTGGCATAATTCAGTAGATTGAAAGGTAATGGTTATTTATTTTAACACTTAAAGCTATACCAAAGTTCACATCTGATGTTACTTATGGGGTTTTGAGATCTTGAAGTCAAAATGAGCCAATTGCAACGTCGCGTGGTTTATTCTTATTTGGATGAGTGGTCAACGAATTTGTGACCTCATGCGGTATAGAGTTTCGCTGCTTTAAGTTATTTTCTTATTAAAACTATTGCCAAACGTTAAGTTTTTGTTACTTTAAAAATTTTGATTAAAGCACATTTTTAGAATGAAAACTAAGTAAAACTTATTACATTTTAAAACTACAAAGCTTACATTTGGGGGGGGGGGCTCATTGACAATTTAAAAGCAGTCAAATTATTCATTAATTTTAATTCTAAAGAAGGGGGAATTACTCTATCAGTTTTGTTGCACATGGTTTTAAATCAATGAAGTTTAAAGCTTTTGATTTGCGAGTTTTTATTTAGCCCTTGTGAAAATAATCTAATTTTTTTCTTCTTTTTAGTTTCGTCGAGACTTTTAATTAGCTGTTTAATCTGATGACATTTTTAAAACGTTAATATAAATTTTCTTTCGCAATACTAACAAGGCAATAAAAACAACATATGCTTGGGTATTCCCGATAGATGTGATTAAGAAGGAAACATAGTATTATGTAGATTAGGCCTGCACAACATACGGCCCGCGTGGCGCACGTGATCCGCCAGCACCCACTTTGTGGTCCGCGAGGTAACGAAAATCTCTTCTTATTATTTATTTAATAGCTTTCCCCTTGACCTATATTATTCTTTTGGCCCGCACAACTCCTGTCCTATTTTCTTGTGGCCCGCACAAGTTTTTCATAATATATTACCGCCCGCCTTACATTTTGAGTTGTGCATGCCTGATGTAGATGATCCTTTATTGATAATGGAATTGATATCTTAAATCTTAACTTTAAAATTCGGATAAATGCTTTAAAACAGTTTTTTAATTTTAATTTTTAGTGCATTTCTTATCTATAATAATACTTTAAAATAAACTTAAATAAAAGCATATGTATTTTTTTTTTCATGTTTAAATCGATTCGATTTCCGTATAATTATAAAAGTCCGCAATGACAATAATGTTGTTTTTAAGATGCGTTTTTTCTAAGCGTCATATGGTCAGCCTTCTTATATTTATTGTTATTTACTTATAGCCTTGTACAGAATAGGGCTTCTTTTTTTAACTGCACGGAGTTATTTGTAGCCACCACATCTTGTCAGCTAGTAGCTTTGCCTTGAAGCTGACATTCCCAAGTGCATATATTGGCATTTCCTCCCACACTCGCCCCTGTCCTGGGTGGCGAAAAAGTTGTTTACATTTGAAGGCGTTCCGGCTTGTTCTCAAGAATGCCAAAAGATGACGCAATTTCTAGATTTTTCTATAATAGAACGTTCGGATTTAATTCCTGTATAAAGCCCGCCAGATATCTTAGCAGATAGACTTTCAGAAGCTTAGATCTACCTAGGCTAGGGTGACCAAACGTCCTGTAACAACGGGATTGTCCAATTTTATTACGATTGTACCTGGTGTCCCGAAAAAGTATCTCGGGACGCCTAAATGTCCCGTTTCTAAAACCAAACACATTTTCTGTTCTAGTTTTGACAACTTTATATTAGATAAGAAGGGGGTTTTAACAATGGCCGGGACAACAGCCAAATATCCTCAATCCTAGAATAGAGAAATTAAATTTGGTGTGTTGTATTATGTTGTAAAATATGTATAAATAAATAAGTATTCACTGTAAAATTATTGTTTTTGTTTATGGCATGCCTCAGAGTTTTAATTAAATTACAAAAGTGAAGGTCAATTTTAAAAAAAAAGATTTCTAGGTCTCAAAATAGTTCAAATTAGCATATTTCAATAAACAGCTTCCGGTGGAGGCCCCCGGACCCCTCTTTAGCCGAGGGTATCCCCACAAACCTTCCTTGGGTGTGTCCCGTTTTTCCCAGTTCATGATTTGACCACCCTAGCCTAGACTTACTGATAGATATACTTGGCGAGACTCACAGATACCCATGCGAGAAGTTATTATGATGGGTATAAATTAATATTTCTTTTTTGAGGATTGCGCCTCTTTGCCAGGAGTCGTTTCTTTAGTGGTGTGCTTGGAGAGATGAAGACCAGCTCCTTACAGTGGTCTTGTTTTCTATTTGTGCATGTCAGAAACTAAAAATCATCTAGTGCATATCCTATTTAACTTAATCTTTTAATCTGGTGACAAAATTGTCTCGATTATAAATATCCTTTTCCCGTGTTCATGCAATTTCCCAACCTCGGTGCTATAAAAGCGTGTATCCTTCTCTGATGATATAATTGGGTTGATGCTATACGTCAACTTCTCCATTCACTTGATTTACAATCAAATCTTTTAGTGACGTATTTTCTTCCCGTGGATGTTTCCCCTCAACTGCCAACCCCCTCCTCTCCCCCCCCCCACACCTCACCTGGTAGATCAAAGGTGTCGCCTCGCGTCATATTCCAGTTTTGTTGTCTAACCCCACCGCAGTTCCCATACAACTTCTCGTCGGATCGCCGTTACGCCTACGGGCGGGTCTGCAGATAAATGTTTGCCTGCAGAATTCCGTTAGAGGATCCGACTACGCGGCAGGACATCCCAGGGGCGGAACGCGAGAAGACAAAATAAACCACGCCAACAAAGCAGAGGATGGGCAAGTCATTGACAGTCTTACCAACGCCGGGCGGGGCGCGCATGCGGTCAGTGTGGGACCGACCTCCCGTGACTTGTTACTCAATTTATCAGCTCTGTGGAGAATGAAGTAAAAGCGAATAAAACAAAGCTTACGACAAGGTTCATGAGTCGACAAAAATACGTGTTTTTTTTTTGTTGTTTTTTTTTTAAGATTCCATCGAATGTCCGATTCCGGGAGTTACTTCGACATACGCATCGACTCCGAGCTCAGGTTCCGATGTCAAAGTTCAAGCGATTACTTATTGAGTGCTCCAGAAAACAATAGCACCACTCAACAATCACACATTCTATGATGTGATTTAGTCAATACTGTTCTCGAGCGAATCCGGAAATTTGTTTGCAAGAAATTTGGTCGACGGAGAATTTATCGACGGAAGTTTAATCGAACGGAAATTCGATAGAATATATTTTTTTCAGTCCACACGATCAAATTTTGCGTCAAATTTCTTTTTGAAAGCATTATTTTGTTTTACTATATAGCATAGTGTGTTCAAATAGAAATTTGACGAAAATTTGATCGGGTAGACTGAAAAAAAAAAATTCGACCAAGCTTCCGTCGATCATTTTTCTGTCGACGAAATTTCTTTCGAACGAATTTCCGGTAACCGTTCTCGAATAGAGCGATATATTTCCAGTCGGTTGAACGGATGAGTGCACACAAATTAACCCACGCTAAAAATAAACCAACAGTAACTAGAAAAATAAACACTGACTGATCTGCTTTTTTTTTTTTTTTTTTTTTTTTTTTTTTTTTTCATATTGTTTTTGAAGGAATAGCAACGTTTGTTTCGTACATTTATAAGCATTTGATTTTATTGTTATTTTGCCAACCCGCAACATGATCAAGTTACAGGAAACGACTTATAATCTGTAATATCTCTAATGTGTTGGTGTCAATTTTAACACTTTTTTTTAAGACTCTCTGACAAGGTCGGATATTAAAAACCGCTTGTGCTTTAAAATGGCTTCAGCTCGTTTGGCTATTTACGCAGGAAATATTTCTTTTTTTAGAGGGTAGGGTTTGTGGGAGTAAGTGAAGCAGCTAGATGTTGTGATGGGAGGTTAAAGGGGGGGGGGCAGAGGCATAGCGTGGTGGGGGCAGGGGTGGACAGATGTCCCCGGGCGCCACCTAGTTAGGGGCGCCAAAATGTGCTTTGATATTATTTTATTGATGAAAATAATGGGTTTGAGAGTTTAAAAAAAGAAAAAGGGGTGCTAAAAATGTATCTTGTCCCCGGGCGCGAATCTTTTCCCCGGGCGCCAAACACCCTCGCTACGCCACTGGGGGGGGGGGGCAGCAATGTTCCCTTTAAGCTGCGAGGCTGCGCGTCCGCGCAGCTAATTCTCAGAGACGTCGCGCAGCGGTTTTGAGTATCCGCGCAGCAAATTTCCATGTAGTGTGTCTTTATGTTTGTGGGATGTAAAATTTTGCACACAAAAAAATTGATGCTGCTAAAGTTTGCCAACAACTGTATGATTTTGCACACGAACCAGCAAACCTTAGAGGGAACATGGGGGGGGGGGTTGGTAATTAACTTTGCCGCCCTAATTCAAGAATATAAAAAAAAATGTATATATTGTCTGCGCCATCAGTGATCAGAATACTGTATTAGGAAATAAAACGTATTTCTTGTATATATATGTTGTAAATGATATAAATTCAAAGGCTATTAAATCAGACTTATTTAAGTTTAAATTTTTAAATTCTATAAATAAAATATTTGATTTTTGTTAAATTATTTTTAAAATGGCTCTAAACAAGCGCATTTCTCCTGTATTTTTACACAGTTACACAGCGATATTAAAGTTCACTTCCGGACGACCGTCTTGACGGAAGCAGGAATCTCTCTCTCAGAGAAGATAGTGTAAGGGAGATCACTCTCATTCTAATCAACGCGTAGTAAGTACGGAGTGCTCTCCTCCGACGCGCTTTAGAGTAAACAAGCACGTCCCGTCGCGGAGAGAATCTGTCAGCGAGGTCTCTACTATCTGGGCCCTGGGTCAGAAAAGCATTTTTCGTCAGTTAAATTGCTTATTTTATGTGTGGTGAAAGTATCCTGCGGAGGATAGGCCTGTAGATATAATGTTAAAGTGGCTTAGGCTAAGAAAAAGGTTCATTCCATTAAAATGGATGAAGAAAATCCTTGTTGATGTATTTCGAAATAGCTCATATTCATACTTTTTTTCTTATTAAATTCAGCTGAAGCGTGTAATTGTATTGATTGATATTATCATTTTAAATAATATGCTGCATGATCTGCATTTATCAATTAAAATATTCTTCATCATTAAGATACAAATTGTTCGTTAAGCTTTTCTAAGAAAAAAAAATATATAGTTTGTGTTTAACGTGAATAATAATGTTCCTGACATTATTAGCGGCTTAGACTTAACCTTCGCAGTGGGGATACTTTGCAGAGCACCGCAGTACTCAGAGGGTATCAACATAAAAACCGAATTGATTTGCGCAAAATGAAGGAAATGATGTCCTCTAATATTCCGTCAGTTCACACGATCAAATTCCTTTCAAATTGGCTTCAAAATTGAGTCAAATTTTTGTATGAACGCATTATTTTGTGCATGGTTTCTTTTTCTTTTTTTTTTTTTTTACAAAAATGAGAATTTGATCAAATAGTATTTTTTAATTTGTGACGAGGCTTTATACAAAAATCGCATAAAATGTACGAACCAAAATTTGAAGCGAAATCTATCGTGTGATCTGAGCCTCAGAGAGCAGAAGCGAATCAAGCGATGGCGTCGGAAGAGGGGGCGAGGGGTGTGGTCTACGCAGGGCTGCACTTTANGGGGTGAGGGAGGCAAAATCTAGGACCACCTCGGGCGTCATAAAGCTATAGCCACTCTAATAATCAGAGGTCAAACCCTACTTATTGTGACGGAGAGTATGGGCCTACAACGGTACTAGCCCCCCTCTCCCCTGAAATCAATGAGAGTACTGTCGATTATATAGTAACATTGCAACAGAACAAATGTGCTGAGTATGATGAAAATAGGTAAACAAGGCATGAACAGTTTGCAGCTCAAGTATATTTCAGAAAAAAACTTTGAACTAGTTGAAGTTCATATATGGCTGGTCCAAGATAAGTATATGGGACTTTGAATATTTTTTTAAAAATATTTTTTTTTGAGTTGGGTGGGGGGGGGGGGAAATATAATGTGCCCCTGCCCCCAGGCCACCTTCTCGGAACAAATATTTATTTTTTCTGTCAATAATTTTTTACTTTTACAAGTGGGTGTATATTAATCGATAAGGATACTCAACAGGCTTTCACAAAAACTAGTAAAAATAAGGAAATTGAAAGTGTGAACATCTTCTTCTTCTGTCCGCTTTACAAAAAAAAAGGGGGAGGGGGGGGGGGGGAGAGGCGTCGCGGGAAGGTAAAGCTGGTGATAGTTTGAAAGAGAAAGGCAACAAAGCGCATCGAAATTATTCCACAAAAAAGTAGTTCTGGCTGTTTCCCTTTGTTGAAACTTATCGTTGTAGCATCAAAGGCGTTATAATGAAAAGGTTTTAACAGGTTATTTCGAACCAGAAATATTGGTTAACACCTGTCACGGGTTGCTGGGTGCTATTAAAAAATTGTGCACTACTGAAAAACAAAAGAACAACAAAACAAAAAAGATTTTCAACGGCCGAACAAAAGCTACTCTAAAAATTATTATAATTTTTTTTCTTGATGAACCAAATTTCGCCCCCACAAGTCAAAGGGGAATTACTATGGGATTTTAAAAATTAATTTTACTATTGAGCAGCAAAAACACATTTAATTCCCTTGAAACTACTCGCCAAGTGAAAGTTATTATAATCAGCACCAGAATAATTTGTCACGGAACCAAAAGAAAAAAAAAAAAAAAAATACCCTCAATTTTTAAAAATTAAAACAATATTTTACTATAAATAAAAAATAAAAATAAACCTTGGTGGATGTGAATTATATTTTATTATTATTTTTATAGCATTATTTTCGAATGCAGCAAGTCTTTACTTTGTAATTTTTGAATTGCTACAAGTATTTCCAATCTGATTCTAGTTATAAATTAGAGATGATTGAACTTATTTAAACGACATATTCTATTACGTTTAGTTTGTAAGTCAAATAGCAAGGCAATTTTAAAACTGAGTAAAACACTGCTTTCTTGCAATTGTAGGCCATGGTGCGACTTGATTACTGGGGTGGTGCTCAAATAAAATGATCTTCTTCAACTACTATTATTTAAATCGTGTTGTATATGAATATTAAATTCGACTTCTTAATTTAACTTCTTATTGAAAAATGAACAGAAAATTGTTTATAATTTCCATTAATATTTTATTTTTGTATTAATTTTTTTTTAACGTTGAACGCTTTTTAAAACACTTATCTTCTACTCGCAAATCCATGGGCTTTATCAGTTTGTAACGTGTAGCATAATTTTTGTTGTCACCCGTCACCCTGATCTCCGAGCTTTATGTCCGGGTAACTGGGTCGAGGGAGAAAAAAACATGTTTTTTGAGTGGTGGGGTAGGGTGTTGGTTTGGGGTTAGTGCGTTTACATTCGTCTTTAATTATCTTAAAAAAAGTATTTAAAAAAAAAGATTTTCTTTCTTCTCACAAAACCATGAGCTTTGAAACTTTGTAGCATAAGATGATAAGTTTTTGTTGCCACATGTGACCCTGTCGCTTAGTTGATCGTTGCTGATCGCGTCTGCTTCGTTCAGAGAACGACGGGAGAAAGGTGGCTCAGAAGAGATATGTAGGATTTTGGGGAGGGGTTGTTCGGAATACTACTAAAAAGTAGAAAAAAAAAGCATTTCTATCAAAGACAAGTTTAAATGCCCTAAAAAGTAGAATGTAATTTAAAATTTCTAAAATGGATCACACAAAGAAAGTCTGTAGTCTGTAGGCCTATTACTATTGTGAAGAAAATATTTCTTTTAAAAAATCAATAAAAATAGAACATTTAAATTTCGTTTCCATTTAATTCGAATCCTTGGCTTCAAAACTTCTGTTATGACCCCCACACCGTCTCAACCACAATGACACAATAAATTAATATTTGAAGTAAGTTATTTAGCGTGAATCTTTTCTCTCTAGTCTCTATACGAAGCTAACTTGGACCTAACTTTACATAGCATCGCGACACGTCGCCATGTTGTTTTTTAATGGCGGATCAGTAGCCAAAATAAGCCGTACATAGTTTTATTTTTTGCTACCCTGATAATTTTAGCCGTCATTCTGGAAGAAATAAAGACTGCAGCAATGCATGGCCGGGGAGGGTTTCCGTTAAAAAATATTATATATGCAGTATTTATTGCTTTGTTGATTTATATGACATATCTTTACAATCATTCACAAAATCATCTTCGCGAAGCTGAAATGACTGGTGCACGTTATAAAAGGGAGTCGGATGAAAGGGTGACGGAAATTCAGGGTAAGACGTATTGTATTTTTCCAACGGTTAACCACTACCACCACACAGATTCTTATCCCATCTGATCTCATTAATTTAATAATATTTCTTGTAAAAAAACAAAATTAAACATTCAAATTCAATGATTTGTTGTTGTCACTTTTTAACTTGAAAAACCCTCACCTAGACCTAAGTCCTATATTACTCAACTTGGACTTGTCCAAGCTATAATAATCAAGTGAGCTACTGACAGTGGGTGTGGCAGTTTACAAGTTCATGCCCACTACCTCAAAATAAAAAGAAACTTATACTAATTAATAGCAGTACAAATAAAAAAGAATTTACAACAATAATAATAAAAAAATAATAATAATAATCATTTAATTGTGACAACAGTCACACAGATGATTGTCAACAAAGTCAAAGACGTCAAATTCAGAGTAGAGGCACAAAATAAATATATTAATATAAATAAATTTCACTTTGACCGGCCGCTGAGCCATAATCATCCTGTCTTTGAGCAGGTCGATTCCAGTATTTATTAAGGTGTTTTAAATAATAATTGATTTAAATCTGACCAATAAATTAAAAAATCTTGATTTTGATTACAATTATATTTTTAAAATTTTAATTGGCTTTGTTTTAATTATATTTATTTATCTAATTTATTTAATTTTTAAAGGCTCTTTCTAATAAGAACTTCTGTTTGTCTCTATGTAATGTTCGTTACATAATATATTATTTCTTAAAATATAATTATAATTGAAAAATTGCACAATTTTATAAAATGTAATATTTTTTTTTATTCAATTAAACTTTTCAGTTCTTAGAAATTAGAATGCAACATAATTAACATAGGGTTGAGAAAGCTGGAATAGAATTTTATCAGAAAACTTTAGTGGAGTTAAATGACATTGAAAAATAACAATCCTATGACATTGACATTTGAATTTGGAAGTGAAAACTTAAAATGAATTTAAATTATTATTCATTTAAATGAGATTGAAACTCTAAAATTAAGTAAGATTTTGACTATTGTTGATATGTTTTTAAAACTTAAAAAAATATTTAATTATTTGATATTTTAATTCAAATGATTTTGAAATATCAAATAATGAGACATTTCAGTTTGGGAAATAGTATGATTATTTTTAATGGATTTAATTAGATTGAATATTAATTTTTCTAATTTCTATGGACATTTCTCTAGGGACATTTTACCATTATTTAAATCAGTTTCATCTTTATAAAACTAATATGCTTCAAAATCTCAAGACATTTTTAAACTTAAAGTTTGCAATTTAAAAATTCTAATTAAATTGTAAATTAAATAACCCCTAAAGACAAACTTTTTCATATAAATCATTTATGAAATTTAATATTGAGCAATGTGGGGTGGGGCTGAGAATTGTACAAAACATGCATACATGTAACGCACTTTATACAAATCCCATTTAGTTCTTCCCCCACCCCAGACTCATAACTACACATTTTTTCACGCCTCTTAACAATATTAATATTCTAATGACCCACCCGCTTTTACACCTCAAATTTATTTCACCAAAAATTTTAGGAAAACAAGAACATATGACGCACTTACGAAAGTTTTAAAAAGATTCTCATTTAGCCTGGTTTTGGTAATTTTATTTTATCTTCCCCTTGACCTTGGAAGGTTTGGGGCAAAAAATTTGATATAATGTATTGTCGTCGGCAAAGAGTCTATGTGCCCAGTTTCAGCTCAATAGGTTGACAGGAAGTGGGTCAATTAGCTGTCAGATGATTTTGCCAGGACCCACAAACAAAAGCGAAGCTATATAAAGGATTTAAAATACTATTAATTAAATTATATTTAATCTTTATAAACATTAATTTATCAAAGTCTCAAGAAAACATTTTAAAGAGAAGTAAAAGAAATAAATTTAAATTTAAAAAATCCTATCTAAATCAAATTAAAATCAAATAAATACAATTTAAATAGATAAATGCGATTTAATTTTTTAATCATGATTTTTATAGAACCTGGGCTAGGTTGCCCTATAAAGAAAATATAGGCCTACCAATGTTTCCTCTAATTTTTGGAGGAGCTACTCGCGAAATTGGCAATTTTTGTTGGCAAGGGTTAACCACATTGTTTAGATACAATCATATGATTTATACAGATATAGTGAGGTGTGGTGACTGACTAGTGGCCTCTGGAACAAGACAAAGGAATATACTGCTAATTTTCAACAGTGTATATAATTAACCATGTTTAAATTAAAAACTGATTGTCATTTTATTGTGTTATAAATAAGAAATTTATTGTGTTAACTTTCAACTAACATTTTTTGCTTTTTCATCTCCAAACATAAGAAGTCTATGCTTATACATTAAGAATAAAAATAGTAATTATAATTTAATTTGTTCAATACTGTGTTACTCTAGGCTATTACAAAAAAGCAAGTAAAGTATGTTATAAATTGTCATTACTAAGGCTTATAGGGTTATAGATTTTTTACGGTTATCTTTTGAATTCGTCCTGTCTAAAAGCTACAGAATCATACTTGGAAGTGTCTGACACATCTTAAAATACTGAAAAATACTGTTAAGATTCAGTTCCTCTTCTTTGTTGCATCTCTATCCATGCATCACTTATCCTCATGACGAGCGACACAGTGTTGTTCAACTAATTTGTATTTTTTACTTTATTTGGGCTGCAACATCATTGCATGTTCCCATTATAACTAAGCACCATCTTTGAAGTGTTAAGTTTGGGAGTATCCTCAATCCTAAAATTGATAAATGGCTGTAAGCAATCCTGCAGAATCACATGATTTCAATGGTACAACTCCACCAAAAGATGTTTCAAATTCTGTTGAATCAGATGGCCGAAACTTAAAATAGAGAATTTGAAATTATTTTCAGAAATAGCCGTAAATTCATCTACTCATCTACTGTCAGGTTGAAGATTTAATTTCATTCATAATTTCAGTTCCAATAACAGTATTGATTACTTCTAAAAAAATTTAAAAGCATAATCTTTGCTCCTTTATGCCACAGGTATCGTAATTTACTTTTTCATGTGATTACTATTTTCTTCAACAGAAAGCATAAAATAAGAAACTTTAAGTGAATTTATCATTTATTTTAACGCCAAGCATCACATTATCAATGATAACCTTTATTTCCACTCAATTCAATAGTTTACGTCACATGTTTCAAACTCAAGATCTGCGGGCCACATCGGGCCCAAGTACAATTATATCCGACCACAGAGAGAATTGTAGGAAAAAAGATTTTATGGTCCTGTGATATCCAGTGCAAATCAAATTCCCTAATTAGCAGCCTTGCCGAACGATAGGCTACCTGAGAGCGTTTTCGCTTTGATCAGAATAAGTGGAAATAAAAGTTGTGTAGTGAGTGGATGTTCATTATTACAGCAACCTAGCATCGTTCGGTTGCTCATTTTGGATTGGGGCGTAAGAAATAAAAGTAGTGTAGTGCCCTGATATTACATCAGCTTTTCCCGCTACGGCTAACGTGATATAAGCATCTGTTGGTAGATGGATAACATTTTTTTTTTAATCAAAGCTAGCCTTAAAATGGCCAAGAGAAAAGCTTTTTGTCTAATTTGTAGAGATAATATAATGGCTGTGTTCAAGTAATATAATCTGAGATGGCACTAGGAGATTAAACATCAAGACAAGTTAAAAAGCCTGCGTGCAGAGCAGAAGCTACAGGAGGTAGAAGAATTGAAGAGGAATCTAACATGAAAGTATTTTTTTTTTAACCAAAGGAAAATCACAAACTGAAGCTGCTGTGAAAGCAAGTTTTAATGTGGCGGAGGAGATCGCAAAATCAGGTTGACCATTTACAGAAGGAGAGTTACTGAAGCTTTGCATGATGAAAGTGTGTGATGTCTTGTGTTCAGACAAAAAGCAGATGTTTGCAAATGTAAGCCTATGCAGAAATAGGGTTGCTAATTGGGTTTGTGAGAGGGCCTTTGATATGTCAACACAGCTGATCGAGAAAGGCAAAGACTTTGTTGCATTCTCACTCGCTGACGATGAAAGTAATGACACAACTGACACTGCACAGCTTGCCATCTTCATCCGTCGAGTGGACTCCAGTTAAAATGTTACAGAAGAAATTTTGGACATGAAATCCATGCATGGGACAATGAAAGGAAAAGACATTTTTGACAAGTTATGTCAAGGTTTAACCAACATGAATCTGCCTTTGGACAAATTTGTTGGACTAGTTGGGCATGAAGCCTTCTTCAGCGAACCTACAATGGTAAAAAACACATTTAAATTAAAATAAACACTTAGCTGCAATGTAGTATCCGAGAGGACAGCAAGAGGAAAGTGAAAGGATAAAAGTAGGTGAGAGATTAAATAAGGTTAAACGGGATGGAACAGAAGAAAAGTAAGTAGCCCTAACCCGGTTGTAACTAGGAAGGGGGGGGGGATGGGGGGGCGGCGAAGAGGTTTAATGAGTGAATGAGAACATGACATTCATGCCGTGTGGTGTTAAGTTTCCATATTTCTGGATTAGTTTCTTTTTTAAATTGACTTGATTTGGTTTGTTTGTACAAGACACAATGGCGATGCTCACGAAATCCTCTGAACCCTTGTGGTCACTTCTATTGAACTATTGAATTGTTTTTGAGATGGGAAAACTTTTGCTTATCTTATATTACAGAGGTGCTCAGTACATCTGTTTAGGATCAGATACAGCAAACGCTTATAGTTTTGTTTTGGTACTATCCCCTACTTATGTCAAGACAAGGAATGGTCCAGTGCTATGCATCCTTTTACATGTTACAGACAGATGCATTAACAATGAAAGAGCACATTTTTTTAAATTTTGATTTTGATGAAAGTCTTTTTAAAGTTAAAATGTAAAAATTTTTGTCCCTTTTTCTCATTCTCAAATGTGGTCTGGTGCAATCTTCTTATAAGTTATTAACTTTTCTTATTTATTGTTCTTCAGATCTAGTAAAAGCTAAAGACAAAGCTCAAGAAAACTGTCAAAATGAAAAGGTACGTTACATAATTAACTTTTTAAAAATAACTTATTTATGTTAAAAGGGATAGGGTGATATTAAGGAGGAGATATTCTTAGTTCATCCAGAATATTTGTTTAAAACATTCCCATTTTTGAAAACATAAAATCTGCAAGTAAAAAATAAATAAATAACGAACTATAATTTAAGACTCATTTTCTTACATCTCAATTCACTGCTGCTATATACTATTTTACTGCTAAAAGCCCTTTTATGTTGGTGATTTAAAACATACTCTCCCTCGATGAAGAGATAAATATCAGGATCGCAAAAGCAGCAGCATCTGTGGCTAAACTGAATAAGCGGGTGTGGAATAATCTCAATCTAACTGATAAAACAAAAATAAGTGTCTATCAGGCATGTGTGCTTAGTTACCTTCTATATGGTAGCGAAGTGTGGACCACATATACCAGCCAGGAGCGGGAACTCAACAGCTTTCACTTAAGATGTCTGCGTCGCATTTTACACATTCGATGGCAGGACAAGGTGCCAAACACGCAGGTCTTGGAACGTGCACACATGTTTAGCTTATTCTCCTTTCTTAGCAAGAGGTGCCTCCGCTGGTTAGGCCACATAAGGAGAATGGAGGAAGGCTGTATCCCAAAGATGCTGCTGTATGGAGAGTTGGCAGAAGGGACAAGACTTATTGGACGGCCCCTCTTGAGATTTTTGGACATTTGCAAAAGGAGCATGGCGGAAGCCAATTTTGAAGACGAGGAATTGGAGCACATTGCCGAACAACGTTCCAGTTGGCAAACAGCAGTGTATGAAGGATTGAAACGAGGCTGTTGCAACAAAAAGAACAATACAGAAGTCAAGATCTTACTAGGAATCAATATTCTCCTGCCAGAAATGCAGTTGAGAGTGTCATTCTAAGATTGGCCTAGTGAGCCACTCGTCGAAGTGTAGGACTACATAGCTACTCCATCGTCTCGCGAAGACGGAAGGATGCCATATAAAAAACATACTAACAATATACATAAGAACCTTAATTAATATATAATGAATGGCTAAAATATTATCATTTTGCCTCTGACAGATTTTCTGAAATTTTAAGCATTTATCATAAAATATGATCAGACACTTTAAAAACAAAATTATTCATTTCTTAGTTCTGTTGTAAGTTGGTTTGCTCTATAGCATTGGTCTCAAACTCAAATATCATGGGGCCGCAGGATGTAGAGTCTGAGTGAAACTGGGCCGTAACAAGTATTCCACAAAAAAGGGACTACACATTCAATAATGTACAAATGTTACAATCTGCTCCACCTTTATATTAATAACAAATAAAAACATTAAGGGTTGTCAAGAACTAGGCCGTCACATTGTGTATCATTGTTAACAGTATTATATTCTTATTAAGAAAAGAAAATTCCTGGTGATCTAAAGTAAAAAGTATTCAACTAATAAAGCTTTTAAAATAATGAGCTTCTGGTAAGACGAAAAAGAATAAAATAAAAACAATCATAATATGGTGATTCCCACTGGCAATTTTAAAACTAAAACGTGTTCAAACAGAAGGCAGGGCATGAGTAGGCATATTTATGAATTACTGATGTCAAGGAAGATGCTATTGGAGGGAGAATAAATTTTGATTTTTTAATCATAAAAAGGCTTTTTTGATTAACCCTATTTTGAAAGTGACCAAACTCAGATGCTAGGAATTTCTCTCACTCTGGAAAACGCGTTGGCCGCATTAATTCTAAACTTTACTGTCAAGTAGTGCGCTGCAAAATATGGTCTTGCGGGCCCCAAATGGCTCACGGCCTGAGAGTTTGAGACCCCAGCTCTATAGTCATTTTGATTATTGTTTTAATCAACTGAAGCAGCTCACCTCAGTTTGACTCTTATCACCATGTTTGTAACACATGTCTGTATAATCTGGAATAGTACGTAATTTTCTTGCAGTGATTAATAAAAATAATTATTCAGGGTTTTTTTTGTTTTTTTTAATGCTATTTTGAGACGTATCTGGAAATTTGTTTGAAAGAAATTTTGCCGGAAAATTGATTGCCTGAAATGTGATCGAACAGAAGTTTGGTTGAATCTTTTTTTCAGTTCACACGTTAAAATTTTGCTTCAAAGTTATTTTTGAACACATTATTTTGTTTTACTACATAGTAGAGTGCGTTCAAAAAGAAATTTGAATACAATTTGATTGTGTGTTCTTTCAAGCAAATTTTCAGTAACCATTTTGAGGTAATTGTGCTTTATGTATTTATTACTTTGTAAGATAACATAGCAAGCTTTAGTTTTAAAGCTATGATAGAGGGCATATCAATTAATCAAACTTTGTCTTTATGGGCTTTTTGTTACTCCTTGAAGGGAAGAGGGAGCCATCTGCACACTTAAGTTTTCCCATCAGAAAATATGTCTCAGTTAAATGCACATTGATAGAGATATCGCATATAATATGATAGTTTCATATTGCCACCAGATTTTTAAAACACAGAACCAGGTTTACTCCGAAAACTCATCCCCAAATAAATCTGCGTGGTGTTCGGGCATAGACTGAATTAGTTTTGTGTTAGGCAATTGGTGCATGATGTTGCTGAATTCCCCTGGGACAACAGTTGGAGTATAAACTGAATCAATACTCATAAAACTAAATCAATACTCATGTAACTGAGACAGCAGGTAAAGGGAGGCTTGTCACATGCTTAATGATTTTTCTCCATGTGAAGAAGAAAGATACATTTTATAAAAGACAACTGGGATGAATGAGGGGATGTGAAAGTTTTGCTTGCTAGCAACATAAAAGATAACACTAAAATGAGCCAAATCATAAATAACTTATATCACTTTCCTTGTCTTTTTTGGTCCATTGTAATTGGTTGTCTTTGCATCTTTGTATATGCTCAGTGTAATGGACAAAACTTTTTGCATGTGCAAAGACAGTGATATTATACATTCTTAAAAATTTTCATAGGGTAGAGTAGATAAAAAGATAGTACTGAAATTTTATTTTTGTCTGTATTGCTGAGGTTTTGTTTTTATCTGGGTAAAGTTGCTATTGTAAGGAATTATTCTGGATCATACATTAACACAGTTCATGCTTTTTCTTTTATACCACTACATCAAAATTATAGAAAATCATGTATGATTTTTTTCCAAAGCACCTTCTTTCTAATCATAATCGTCTGTATGTCTTAAAGCAAAGTAATAGAGATCCCCATCTAATAAGTCAGGTTGTCCAAAAGTATAGGGATTCACAGCTTTTACAACATCTGTGATGTTTGTGGATCATCCACTAGAAGCATCAACCTTCTGTCATTTCTCCTTCAAATCAACCCAACTACCTGCTACATGTTGAAAATGACCCATACCCAATTTAATTCACAGTGATCTCCCACATTTTCCTCAGGAGTTTGATCCCCTTGGTGCTCTAATATTAGAAAGATTATTACCATATATTTAGGTGGAAGAGCAAACATTTTTACTTTTTCGGTGCTTATGTCTCACCAGCAGATCTGTTGGTTGGTTTCTTTGTTAAATCAAATCATATCTGGACATCTCTCCTGGTATCAAACCCTGATAAGTTCACAATATAATTTCTTAAAGCTGACAATTTTTTTAAAAAAATGTCTATCCATTAAACTTGGTCATGCCTTAGAAAAATTTGGTGAGTTATTCTTGATTACATTTTGACAAAGTAATTAAGTAATAAAAGAATTGTAAGTTGTGGTCAGCATTAGTTCCACTTGATGTGTTTTGTTTGAGTTATGTGTGATAAAGATCTTCAACGCTGTTGTTGCAACAAAAGAAACTCATCATCACTAAATTTAATGACCACACAAGTCAATCACGTCTGTTTGTCGTTTAAATGCAATCCCAGTGTCACCAACCTGACTTTTTTTGGAATTTTCTAATATAATTTTTATTTGTTTTGAGTCTTTGTTTATTGTGAAATTTGTTTTTAAAAATTTGATTTACTGTAAATGAATCTTAAATTTTTCTTTCAGTATGAGCTTAACAACAGAATTAAATCAATAAATCAGCAGCACAGCATGCTTCAGGTAACTTTAATTCTCCTTTTCTTCACAAATAATTTTTATTTTAAATTTATTTTAATAAATAAACAGTTTTTTTTATTTAAAACAATGTTTTTAATAGATTTTTTTTTTATTATCATTGCTTGAAATGACCAGCTTAGTTTATATTAGGCTCTGAAAGCTACTTAATCATGTATTGATGTGTAGTTTAATGCATTTACTGTAATTGACTAGGTATGAGAGTCCCTGATTGTGTTGTTATTAGAGGCCGACCGAATTTCGGCTTCGGTTTCGGCGGCGAAAGTGGCCATTTTATCACTTTCGGCCAAGTTTCGGTTTCGGCCGAAACTGAAAAGTTAACTTTCGGCTTAATTTCGGTTTTGGCCGAAATAGAAAAGTTAACTTTCGGTTTTTCTTCGGTTTCCGCCGAAATTGACTTAGATTTTCGGCCATACGGCCGAAAGTGACTCAGGTTTTCGGTCATTTAATACTCAGCGAAAGCGATATTTAACAACAAACTAAGCGACATTTAAGAACAAATTAAGCGATCTTTGAGAACAAACTAAACGATATTTAACAACAATCTAAGGGACATTTAAGAACAAACTAAACGATCTTTAAAACAAACTAAGCGATCTTTAATAACAAACTGAACGATCTTAAAGAACAAACTAAACGATTTTTAAGACCGAACTAAATGATCTTTAAGAACAAAACAAATGATCTTTAATAGTAAACTAAATGATTTATAAGAATAAACTAAGCTATCTTGAACAGAAAACTAAATGTTCTTTAGGAACAAACTAAAAGATCTTTAAGAACAAACTAATCGATCTTAAGGAACAAAATCAATTATCTTTAAGAACAAACTAAGCGATCTTTATGAAAAAACTAAGCGATCTTTACAACAAACTAAGCGATCTTTAACAACAAACTAAGCGATCTTTATGAACAAACTAAGCGATCTTTAAAAAAAAATAAAGTGATCATTAACAAACACTGCATGATCTTTAACAACAAACTAAGCGATCTTTAAGAACAAACTAACCGATCTTTAACAACAAACTAAACGATCTTGAACAACAAACTAACCAATCTTTAACAACAAACTAAGCAATCTTTAAGAACAACTTTAACAACAAACTAACCGATCTTTAACAACAAACTAAGCGATCTTTAACAACAAACTAAACGATCTTTAACAACAAACTAAACGATCTTTAACAACAAACTAAGCAATCTTTAAGAACAACTTTAACAACAAACTAATCGATCTTTAACAACAAACTAACCGATCTTTAACAACAAGCTAAGCGATCTTTAACAAAAAACTAAGCAATCTTTAAGAACAACTTTAACAACAAACTAACCGATCTTTAACAACAAACTAAACGATCTTGAACAACAAACTAAGCGATCTTTAACAAAAAACTAAGCAATCTTTAAGAACAACTTTAACAACAAACTAAGCGATCTTTAACAACAAACTAAACGATCTTTAACAACAAACTAAACAATCTTTAACAACACACTAAACGATCTTTAACAGCAAACTAAACAATCTTTAACAAAAAACTAAACGATCTTTAACAGCAAACTAAACGATCTTTAACAACTCTTTATGAACAAACTAACCGATCTTTAAGAACAAACTAACCGATCTTTAGAAACAAATTAAGCGATCTTTTAGAACCACATTTTTTAGAGACCCTGTTTAAAAAAATAATATTTTTCATTAATTTCCCCTCCTCCCCCACTCCCCAATTTTTGCCAAATTTTCTCCTACCATACTAATTTTTTAAAAATGGTAAAGCAATTTAAATTACTTTTATATTAAAATGGTAAAATCCAAAGTATTCATTAGATCA
>CAXITT010000114.1:1483667-1510562 GCA_964033795.1 Lymnaea stagnalis | reverse complement strand
TTTCTAGGGGGCCTCTTGTTTTTAGGGCTTCTCACGTTTTCAGCGGTCCTCACGCTTTCAGGGGGCCGCACGTTTTCAGGGGTCCTCACGCTTTCAGGGGTCCTCACGCTTTCAGGGGGCCTCATGCTTTCAGGGGGCCTCACGCTTTCAGGGGGCCTCACGCTTTCAGGGGTCCTCACGCTTTCAGGGGTCCTCACGCTTTCAGGAATAACAAAGTTTGTTTGGTTATAATTTTTTGAAAAAGTGTAAAAAAAAAAGGAGGGAAGTTTGGTCGAACGGAAATTAGGTCTGGTTTTTTGTGGGGAAAAAAAGAGGGTTGTGTGTGTGTTAAAATATTGTACAAAAAAGGGTAAACAGATTTATTTATTAGAGATTAATGTGAGGAAAGTTATAGTTGTTTGAAACACGTAATGCCTTTGTTAAATATATCATATCTTCTTTACATAATTATGTTGTTTCTATACCATCTATAAACCTTTTCTAAAAAAAAAAATTATTGCTTATTTTTTGTATCTGTACAACTTGTAATGATTTAAATAAATGAAACAGTATACAAATATTATTAGCATATGCTTAAATTTTGCTTATTTTATTAAAATTCAATAGCAACAATGATGTTAACAGTGTTTTTTAACATGTACAATGATGTTAACATTGTTTTTTTCAAAATGTACAATTATGTTAAAAGTTTTGTTTTAACATGTACAATGATGTTAACAGTGTTTTTTAACATGTACAGTGATGTTAACATGTACAGTGATGTTAACAGTGTTGTTTAACATGCACAATTATGTTAACAGTGTTTTTTAACATGTAGAGTGATGTTAAAAGTGTTTTAACATGTACAATGATGTTAACATTGTTTTTTTAACATGTACAATGTTAACAGTTTTGTTTTAACATGTACAATGATGTTAACAAAGTTGTTTTAACATGTAAAATGATGTTAACAGTGTTGTTTTAACATGTACAATGATGTTAACAGTGTTGCTTTAACATGTACAATGATGTTAACAGTGTTGTTTTAACATGTACAATGATGTCAACAGTGTTGTTTTAACATGTACAATGATGTTAACAGTGTTGTTTTAACACGTACAATGATTTTAACAGTGTTTTTTTAACATGTACAATGATGTTAACAGTTTTGTTTTAACATGTACAATGATGTTAACAGTGTTGTTTTAACATGTACAATGATGTTAACAGTGTTGTTTTAACATGTACAATGATGTTAACAGTGTTGTTTTAACATGTACAATGATGTTAACAGTGTTGTTTTAACATGTACAATGATGTTAACAGTGTTGTTTTAACATGTACAATGATGTTAACAGTGTTGTTTTAACATGTACAATGATGTTAACAGTGTTGTTTTAACATGTACAATGATGTTAACAGTGTTGTTTTAACATGTACAATGATGTTAACAGTGTTGTTTTAACATGTACAATGATGTTAACAGTGTTGTTTTAACATGTACAATGATGTTAACAGTGTTGTTTTAACATGTACAATGATGTTAACAGTGTTGTTTTAACATGTACAATGATGTTAACAGTGTTGTTTTAACATGTACAATGATGTTAACAGTGTTGTTTTAACATGTACAATGATGTTAACAGTGTTGTTTTAACATGTACAATGATGTTAACAGTGTTGTTTTAACATGTACAATGATGTTAACAGTGTTGTTTTAACATGTACAATGATGTTAACAGTGTTGTTTTAACATGTACAATGATGTTAACAGTGTTGTTTTAACATGTACAATGATGTTAACAGTGTTGTTTTAACATGTACAATGATGTTAACAGTGTTGTTTTAACATGTACAATGATGTTAACAGTGTTGTTTTAACATGTACAATGATGTTAACAGTGTTGTTTTAACATGTACAATGATGTTAACAGTGTTGTTTTAACATGTACAATGATGTTAACAGTGTTGTTTTAACATGTACAATGATGTTAACAGTGTTGTTTTAACATGTACAATGATGTTAACAGTGTTGTTTTAACATGTACAATGATGTTAACAGTGTTGTTTTAACATGTACAATGATGTTAACAGTGTTGTTTTAACATGTACAATGATGTTAACAGTGTTGTTTTAACATGTACAATGATGTTAACAGTGTTGTTTTAACATGTACAATGATGTTAACAGTGTTTTTTTGTGATGATCAAACTTTCTTCATCAGAAATTATATATTTAAAAAAAAATCCTTTTTAATGAAACAGAGTAAAGATATCAATAGTTTGATTGTCACATTATAAAAGAGCATGAAGTTCGAGTAAAAACTAAAACAAATAATTTTCATTAACCCCAGCAGGTCAAGAAGCACCTAATGTCCAACAGCATTTTAAAAAAAAAATGTCTTTTAAGTATAGAGGGATATAGGGAATAATGATGGGTATGCGCCAAAATGCCCCAGTGAATTTCGAAAATATCAAAATAATTTCGGATGAGGGGCTCAGTTAGCACCTCCTTAAACCCCAGCTCAGATTTCGTGCGTGAGCCTTCGGAGCCCACGATTTCTTCTTCTTCTATATCTTAAGAGTCCCACGATCAATATATTGATCGTTCTGGCTCCTATTTATGTAGAGGGGATTCACAATGTTTCTGTGTCTAGTACCGAAGAGGATAATTCGCTGGTTGCAAGGGCTACTCAGCGAGGGTATGAGGAACTGGGGTTTGGAAGGCCTGAGAAACTAAACGCAAATTTTTCAGCTGTTGTCACCCCAGCTTGTTCCAGTCCCTGGTTGTCTTTGGCAGGAATAAGCAGTTCCTGCACTGTGTTCATGCTGTCATGGTCTCGTCGCTCCTCCACCCCCACCCCAATAATTAAAAGAACAATTTTGATAACTTTTTAAAATACACAACATCACTGAGACTTAGTAATTAAAACGGATTTTCTCGAACTGTACAAAAATATGATTCTCCTTTAGTGTGGTATACATATATATACATACGGCTCCCCTATTTATAAAAAAAATATAAATATATATATATATATATATATATATATATATATATATATGAAAAGAATACCCTCAGAGGGGGGGGCGAAGGAATAAGAACACTTGATGAACGCCTGTAATCCGCAATGGGGGGGGGGGGGGGCTCTTTTTATTACGTTCTCCAGGGCGCTATCTCATGTACGGAGCCATATCTTTAAACAAAAAAACCCAGAGAACCCTTGAAATAGCGCAAATCCCTTCAAAAGGGATAAGCGCAATAGTTTTTTCGGGACAAAATCGTGTTTCCTCTGCGAATAGCACATACAATGACGTCAGATCAGATAGTTTTTTGCCACACAAGATAGCACTCATAAGCAGGGTTTCTTTCAGGCATCTCTCCGGGGAGCACTGCCCCCCTCACCGGGGAAACGTTAAGTGCCCCCCGGAGCAACATGGGTAAAAACAGTAGAACTATTATATTTTTTAAAAATTAAAAACGACAAATTATATCATTTTTAAACAGATTTGAAAAGAATAGTAACTGGTGCCTTTATCCGATTACAATTAGTGGCATCTATTAAATATTGTTACGCTCAATATATTTGATGATCCGTATATATAAGGCTAATTTTGTTAAAGGCTTAAGGTATTCAATTAAAAATATCGTACTGGCCTCTTCTGATTACAAGCCAAAGTTTTACTTCCCTTTGTTCGCATTTATCGGTTTTTATTATTATTATTATTTTAAAAAAAAAAAAAAAAATGTGTATCTGCAAATTCACAAATTTTAAAACTTTAACAGCACTACATAAAAATACCTTGAGATCACGATCGAGGTCTTCAATTCTAATCATATTTCTTGCTAAGTATCAAACATACGTAGTCTATTTTTAAATTATATTTCATTATAAAAGCATTAATTTTAAAGTAGGGATAGGTGTTACTTATAAATTGTAAGATAATATTAACCTTTAAAAATATTTTTATTGGCATAACTATAATAAATGTACTTGATTCCATGAATGTTGAGTTGTATCAAATTGAATCTAAAAAAAAATGGAGAGATTTAAAAAAAAAAAATTAAGAATTTTAACGGGCCCACACAAATAGTGCAAATTTAATTAATCATTATATTGAAAAGGTTTGTGGTTTCTTTAAACGTGCTACGTTTGTGACAAGGTTTCCTCAGTAACAGAGGTTTAACCAAATATTTAGCCAATATTGATTAAATTCCCACCAGCTTTTATCTTTTTAATATTAGAATAATAAACAAACTGCCCCATCTGTTAGCAAGGATTGTTTTTAAAAATAATATTTTCTTTCAAGATGAGAATCTATCAGAAAGCTAAAACAAAGAATATGAACTTGCCTTTCGATTATCATGCAAGTTCCATTTTTTGTTGATGCTTGTTATAGAATTCGCTCCTGCACTGACAATCCTCTTCCAATCGTCACTATGCACAGGAAATGTTCCAGCAGACTGGAGAACAGCGCATGTCACTCCAATTTACAAGAAAGGGGAGCATTCCGACCCTGCCAACTATCGTCCGATATCCCTCACTAGCGTCGTCTGCAAATTGTTGGAGCACATAATCGTAAGCTCTGTCATGAAGCATCTTGAAAGCAAAAATATACTCAATGACTGTCAACATGGCTTCCGAGTCAATAGGTCATGTGAGACCCAGCTTCTCGAATTTGTAGAAGACTTGATGACCAATCTGGAGAACCACAAGCAGACTGACGTGCTAGTAATGGACTTCGCAAAAGCATTTGACCGGGTGAATCATAGTTTGCTTCTACACAAACTCCAGATATATGGGATTCAAGGCACCACTAAAACATGGATCTCTAGCTTCCTCAGCCACCGACGCCAAGCAGTAGTGGTGGGCGGTACAAGCTCCTCCTTTGTCAATGTGAAGTCAGGGGTCCCCCAGGGATCAGTCCTGGGCCCCTGTTTGTTCCTAGCATACATTAATGACCTACCGGAGAAACTGACATCACAGGCAAGACTGTTTGCAGATGACACAGCAGTGTATAGGACGATCGCCAACAGATCTGACCAGGACCAGCTACAACAGGATCTCAATCTGTTAGCTGAGTGGGAGATGAGCTGGGACATGGAATTTCACCCTGCCAAGTGCCAGACACTATCAATCTCTAGAAGTTGTACTCCTCTACACTACCAATACAAACTGCACGGCCATATTCTTGAGCAAGTTTCCTCCGTAAAGTACCTGGGTGTTACCATTCAAAGAGAGGTCCGCTGGGACGAGCATATTAACAATGTATGTAACCAAGCAAACCAAGCCTTGGGGTTCTTAAGGCGAAATCTAAAGATTGGCAACTCCTGTGTGAAAGAAAGAGCATATAAAGCCTTTATCCGTCCGATTTTAGATTATGCATCTTCAGTCTGGGACCCATTTACCCAGAAGAGCATTGACAGGTTGGAGGCGGTCCAGCGACGAGCAGCACGCTTTGTCCTAAACCGCTACAGGAATACCTCTAGTGTTGGCAGCATGCTAGAAACACTAGGCTGGTCACCATTGGAGAAACGACGACGACAATCCAGGCTCTCCATGATGTACAAGATAAATAATGGGCTGGTCCACTGTTCCAGTATTAAACAGAAACTCGTCCCTCTCCCCCATAGACAGCGACGAGGCCATGACAGGCAATTCAGGCTCATACCAGCAAGAAGCCAGTATAGGAGCTGCTCATTCCTGCCCAAGACAATCAGGGACTGGAACCATCTTTCAAAAGGAACAGTTGAGGCGACAACACTAGACGCATTTGTGTCTATTGCCTCAAGCCTTCAAACCCCTAGTGCATAATTTCCTCATCACCACCAGTAACAGAAACATTGCAAATCCCATCTACATGCATAGGAGCCAAAATGATCAATAAATTGATCGTGGGCCCTTAAGATATAGAAGAAGAAGAAGGAATTCTTAATCCTAATTTGTCAATTTAAAATCAATTCTGTGGATTTTTGGGGGACAAATTAAATGTTTTAAGTGGTCGTCCATTAATAACGTCAACAATTTTTCGGCAATTTTTGACCTCCTCCCCCAACCCCCCCCCCTTGTCAACAACTGTCAAACTTTCAATAACCCCCCGCCCTATTTAATTATGTCAACATTTTCTACCCCCACCTCCCACAAACAAAAAAAGGAATTATATTATAAATAAAATTTATAAATGCATTTTACTTTGTGCTGATCTATTTTAATGACAATAAATTGTAGGGAAAACATTTGATGACACCTTTAGCTTGTTAATTAACAAGTTAAAAAGTGTGCACACTTAGATTTGATAATGCAAAATCAATTGAAATTATTCCTGCCAACGACAACCAGGGACTGGAACAAGCTGGGATGACAACAGCAGAAAAATTTGCGTTTAGTGTCTCAGGCTTTCCAACCCCTAGTTCCTGAAACCCTCGCTGAGTAGCCCTTGCAACCAGCGAATTATCCTCTTCGCTTCTAGGCACAGAAACATTGTGAATCCCCTCTACATAAATAGGAGCCAGAATGATCAATATATTGATCGTGGGCCTTTAAGAGATAGAAGAAGAAGAAATCGAGGGCTCCAAAGGCTCACGCACGAAATCTGAGCTGGGGTTTGAGGAGGTGCTATCATCTTCCCAAGGAGTAGCCAGGTTTGCTCTATCGTAACAATGGGCATCAGGGACATCATTTGGGTTGGGCAGTGGGGCATTCGCCCCCACCCCCTAATTTGCAGGTTTTATTTAAATTGATATACACTGTGGCGCCTCCAGTAATAAACAACTTAACAAGCCGACCAAGTTTTGGTTTTGCCCCCCACCCCCTGAAAAAAACCCTGAAATGACGCCCATGGTGGGCATAGTCTATTGTAGCTGATTGATCATGTTCATCTTGTGGCATTGATATACCAGACAAGTCAACATCATCCTCATCTAACCATTCAACTTTTGAAATAGAAGCATTTTCGGTGTGATCAATAATTGCTATAAGCTCTCTCTATCGCCTTGCAGTTCCTCGCATTGGTCGAATCCTTTTTTGTTGAGGAGCAGGTGCTCATTTCTTATGCTTAAGAGGGCATTGTCGGTTCTGTTGAACATGCTTTTTCAACATGACTTTTGATGCAAAATAGATGTTACAGATTTTGCAAATCCGTTCAAGCAGCGATGTTATTATTGTTACTCACTTTACATTCACTTAATTCTCAAAATATCGTATTCCTTATCTATCAATATCATTTATCTTAACCACACATGACTCTTAAACCTTGTCCTTGTTCCATACCTACAACAGAATTTACAGGTGAAGAGAGGCCAACTTTTTACCTCTCTTGCACTAGCAAAGTGTGCTAACATTCTGACCAGCCATCTGCAGTGTACAGAAACACATTGAATAAATCTTATATTGTTAAAAGCCTAAACATATATGACTATTTACAGTCCTTTATACTTATACATTTTTTAAAATATTGAGATAACCAGTCAATTTTTAGGATTAAAATTTTAATAGAGAAAACATGATTTTTGACATCAACTAATCCAAACCCCCTCCCCCACTCCCTTGTCAACAACTGTCAAACATTTCCAACCCCCTTCCCTCTGTTTTGCTTGTCGTAATTAATGGACGCCCCCCTTAAAAATATCTAAGTGGCAATGTTCACTTTATGTGAAAAAAGTTACAATAGTTTAAAATGAACAATAAAATTCAATCAACTGAATATTGGAAAATGTATAATATTTTGTAAAAAAACAACTGATGTCTTCTTTACATAACAATACTGTCTATAAACGAGTTATCAAAATGACCAGTTTAGATAACTCATGAAATTGCATCGACCTTTCTACGTATTCTCTTCTTTTTTGACTATGGTAAAACGTGGAAATAGTTAGCAAAGTTAATTATTTCACGTAAGTTGATTATTAGAAATATTTTTTTTTCATTTGTTTTTAGCATACAAAATGATGTTAGCAATGCTGTTTTGTGATAGAATTTTTAAAAAAGTATATTTATTCTCTATGTAGATAACCCCAAATAGGTTATAATCTTTTCTTTTTTTTAAATGAAAGCCACATACTATTTAGTAATATTAAAAAAAAATATTTGCATAACACAACTTGTTCAGGCAGAGTTGTCCCTTTTTTCCACTTTTTGCCACTTTTTGGCTCTTTCCCGCCCCCCCCCCCCCTCAACCAACCTTGCATTGAAAGACGATTAATAAGGCAATATCCACATCACATCTTAAAGCCCTAAAATATCCGAGACCCACTGCAGTTGTAGGGATTGCTGAGCTCACAGGATGTTTCTAAGGTAAAGTGACACCTACATTTTTTAAACTAGCATTTCTTTCCGTTGCTCTCCAAATGTAGAATGTTGCAAAACTTAATTTGAAGTATTTGCTAAAATGTATTAATTAATTTTTAATTTATCAAAAATTTACTGGGGACTATAAAGATGTGATAGACAATTTAAGCTAAGGAAAACGAATATCCACAAGGACGCCTCAATTGGAATGTAATTAGTTCATGTTGTGCTGAAGCAAGTAAGAGATATTCCTAATTACGGCTAATTTTAGCCCTTCACACAGAAAAGTCTCAAATCCCCCCCCCCCCTCAAAATTGTCTGAAACAAATAAATTCAAGTATGCGCCAAAATGCACTCCTGCTGGATGCTGGGTGGCCAAACCAAATAGCTGGTGGTCTGGAGTTCAATCCCCACCAAAGTAAACATCCCAAGCACCCTGGGTGGATGGGACTCGTTAGCCTTGGACGACAACCCATCCAAGAGAAGGCAGTCTCTGAATTTAAACCAGGAGCCAGAATGATCAACAAATTGATCGTGGGCCCCTCAAACATAAGAAGAAGAAGAATATGTGCGACAATCTTCTGCACCCTCAAATTCTACACCCCTTCCTCCACGTTGATCAATATTACAGTATAGGGTTGAATATAATAAGCTCGTGCCAAATGATTATCCTGGGGCACGCCACTACCTGAGTGAATTCAGTTTATGTTTGGCACTTAATGCCATAATGTCTCCCTCTGACAATTGAACAATTCCTTCCCCAGATGCTACAGTCTAAGAGATACACTGAATTCAGGTATACTCCAAAATGCACCTTTTGATTCTGAAAGAATCCAAAATTTGCTGGAGAGGGCTCCCCATACCCCTCCCCTTTTACACAAGAGCCAAACAGAACCCTCATTTTCTGCCCTTCTTCCCTGTACAGTACAGTTGGCGCTGGTCATAATTTTTGTTGATGATATATTCACTAACCGAGTAGAGTAGCTAGTGTTAGTGCTGATACGTACACAACCTAGTGGAGTAGCTAGTGTTAGTGCTGATACGTACACAACCTAGTGGAGCAGCTAGTGTTAGTCCTCATAGATTCGCAACCTAGTGGAGTATCCAGTGTTAGTGCTGATAGATACACAACCTAGTGGAGTATCCAGTGTTAGTGCTGATAGATACACTACCTAGTGGATTATCCAGTGTTAGTGCTGATAGATACACTACCTAGTGGAGTATCCAGTGTTAGTGCTGATAGATACACTACCTAGTGGAGTATCCAGTGTTAGTGCTGATAGATACACTATCTAGTGGCGTATCCATATATGGTGCCAAACAGCTGAATAAATTTATTTTCCCTTTTAACCCTATCTGGTGTGTTACTGCATGAAATCAGTGCCGTAATGGTCACATCCAATGTACCTTTATGTTCTTTTCTGTTGAAATGAGAAGAGACTGGGGAAGGTTTACATTGCTCAATATCCCTTAGATGTTCAGTAAACCTATCAGCTAATCTTCTCCCAGTTTCACCTATGTAACTAGATTGGCATCTACGGCACACAATCGCATATATTACATTACGGCTGACACAGTTGAAACCCTCTTTAATGGTAAAGGTACCTTTAGGGAGGCCAATGCTTTCAGTTTGGAGTGTAAAGGGACAAGTCCTGCAGCGGCCTCTTAAGCATGTTTGGCACCATATCTCCACATGGTATTAATCAAATATATCCTACTGATGTTTCTCTGTTTCCCTATATTTCATCTATTTTCTTATTGGAGTGTGTTGATGTATCCCTGTATATTCTGGTCCATTATTATTGTAAACTTCATTTTTCATAGTGTCAATATTTATATTCTCTCGCTTCCTGTGTTCCCACTTCCGGAGACACGAATGGATACTTCTTGAGTTGTCTACTGTGCTCTTTTCTTTGTTATATTTTCATTTCTACTTTTGGCTGAGGAAGGCTTTATGCCGAAACGTCCTTGTTTTTTGTCCTGTTATCTTATTTCAAGCTTCCACATACCTCGTTTTGCTATTTCATTCATTTACTAAGCTTGAAAGCAGTCCTTTCATTTATATTTAATAAAACGTAGCAAAAAATAAGTTGTCTTTTTCTTTATTATGCAATTCTGCATTGGTCAGATTTTTTTCAATGCCTATATTTAATGGTGCCTTGATAGTGGTAATTAATAAATATGTCAATAATATAAGTTCGGGTAGTGGGTGGCCGAGTGGTCTAAACTGAGCAAATCTCAAGTTGGTGGTCTGGAGTTCAATTCCAGCTAGAGCAAAAACACCACCAGCACCCCGGTTAGATGGGACTCGTTAACCTTGGACGGCAACTCATCTAAGAGAAGGAAACTCTGAAATCAAACCTGGAGATGGAGTCCCGAAAGGCGGATAACATTGATACAATGAAACATTCCGACAACCCCTGCGACGTCACTGGTGCCAAGCTGTATCATCCAATGATGTTCCTTTGGGTTACCCAGTGGCATGGAGAGAGGCGATTTGTTGGGAACCAGCTTATAATCCTTCAAGTATAATAATCCCAGGCTATGTGGCTTCGTCCTACGAAGCCCACTCCATCGTCACATTGTGACGGACGGATGCCAGCAATATAAGTTAACGTTTGTGACCTAGATATTATAGTTTTTAAACAAAACCACTGAAACCAAACTTCTGAAAAGTCATATGTGCTATCAATAGTTTGCAATGTACTAAAGCTCTAGATATACTTGTAATCCTAAAAAGTGTTCATCTTATTACCAAAACTGGCACTAAGTCGATTACGTACATTTTACGACTAGTATTTTCTCTAAAGTATACTAAAAAGTTAGAATTTCCATTTGTTTCAGTTCCATTGTCTTTTCTTATAATTGATTAATCAATAAAAAATGATATTTTTATATATATGCATATAATAAATATTTTACATTGGTAAAAAAAAAATATATATTTTTTTTAAGATTTAGAATGTACCATTTGTATCCGTTCCTGGGGCGCCAAGGCCCGTGTAAAGTGTTTTTCAGGTCTCAGCACTTTCTTCCACATAGACCTAACTTATGTTGGTGTTTTTTCATTGCTTGGATGCAGAAAACTTAATCTTCTAATAATCAACTTGAAAATTGATTTCGAGCTCTTTAATGTTGGACATAGTCAAGCAGTGTTTCATTCACACTAATTTATCCAGAGGTTTTCAAACTTCCTGGAAAGAGGGGAGACAGTGCCGGAGACCAGATGCGGAGTTGAGGGGGATATTTATATAATTTTTTTTTTTTTTTACATCTTTTTGATTCTTATTTTCAAAAAAAAAATGTAATCAAAATAAAGTGCGTGCAAATAGGTTATTATAGCATTAAAACTGAAATCAGTTAAGATTGTAACAGATTATATAGGTTAGATATTTTTTAAAAAAATATGTTATACCGAAACGTTGTTAGAAGAAAGAATATCACATATAAAGAAATCAAAAGCCCTTTCGAAATTTTTGAGAACTGCACATTTGTAAGCGCCCAGTAAACAATTAATTTTTTACTTTTTAAAATTACTTTTAAAAAAAATATTTTTCTTACTCACCGTAGATTAAGTCTAGTTCATTAAAAGGTATGCAAATAATACCTATATTTTCAAAGCTTAAGTGTTAAGCTCTGTTGTAAGTAGGGAGCAATTAATCCCTTATTTAATTAAATGACTCGTTCTAAAACAGTTCATAACAAAAGACGATAGGAAATGAAAAAAAAAATCATGATAAAAACAATGACAGATATACGATACACGGAAAAGGGCAAATTACAATTAATACGTTTTATGAAATTAATAATACGGAACAAGAGTCAAAGAGAAATTAAATTAAAATCATTTACTTATTGAGTACTGTTTTGCGTGTACCTGCAAACAGTTGATAATACGATGTGCCAAAAAAGGTACAACGATGAATAGTAATTCACACCTATAAGTAAGCATAAATCTAAGAAGAACTAGACACTCTAAAAATAAGTCTCGTCCATCGTCTCGTAAAGTAAAAATATAACGNAAACACGGGAGAAATTGTCTGAAATAAACACGGGAGAAATTGTCTGAAATAAACACGGGAGAAATTGTCTGAAATAAACACGGGAGAAATTGTCTGAAATAAACACGGGAGAAATTGTCTGAAATAAAACCCGGGGGAAAATGTCTGAAATAAACACGGGTGAAATTGTCTGAAATAGACCCGGGAGAAATTGTCTGAAATAAACACGGGAGAAATTGTCTGAAATAAACACGGGGGAAATTGTCTGAAATAAACACGGGGGAAATTGTCTGAAATAAACCCGGGAGAAATTGTCTGAAATAAACACGGGGGAAATTGTCTGAAATAAACACGGGGGAAATTGTCTGAAATAAACAGGGGAGAAATTGTCTGAAATAAACACGGGGGAAATTGTCTGAAAAAAACACGGGGGAAATTGTCTGAAATAAACACGGGAGAAATTGTCTGAAATAAACACGGGGGAAATTGTCTGAAATAAACACGGGAGAAATTGTCTGAAATAAACACGGGGGAAATTGTCTGAAATAAACACGGGGGAAATTGTCTGAAATAAACACGGGAGAAATTGTCTGAAATAAACACGGGGGAAATTGTCTGAAATAAACACGGGAGAAATTGTCTGAAATAAACACGGGAGAAATTGTCTGAAATAAACACGGGAGAAATTGTCTGAAATAAACACGGGACTTTAACAGACTTTATTTGTGCCCCCTAATTGTCTGAAATAAACACGGGAGAAATTGTCTGAAATAAACACGGGGGAAATTGTCTGAAATAAACACGGGAGAAATTGTCTGAAATAAACACGGGAGAAATTGTCTGAAATAAACACGGGAGAAATTGTCTGAAATAAACACGGGAGAAATTGTCTGAAATAAACCCGGGAGAAATTGTCTGAAATAAAACCCGGGGGAAAATGTCTGAAATAAACACGGGTGAAATTGTCTGAAATAGACACTGGAGAAATTGTCTGAAATAAACCCGGGAGAAATTGTCTGAAATAAACACGGGGGAAAATGTCTGAAATAAACACGGGTGAAATTGTCTGAAATAGACCCGGGAGAAATTGTCTGAAATAAACCCGGGAGAAATTGTCTGAAATAAACCCGGGAGAAATTGTCTGAAATAAACCCGGGAGAAATTGTCTGAAATAAAACCCGGGGGAAAATGTCTGAAATAAACACGGGTGAAATTGTCTGAAATAGACCCGGCAGAAATTGTCTGAAATAGACCCGGGAGAAATTGTCTGAAATAAACACTGGGGAAATTGTCTGAAATAAACACGGGGGAAATTGTCTGAAATAAACACGGGAGAAATTGTCTGAAATAAACACGGGAGAAATTGTCTGAAATAAACACGGGAGAAATTGTCTGAAATAAACCCGGGAGAAATTGTCTGAAATAAAACCCTCGGGGGAAATTGTCTGAAATAAACACGGGAGAAATTGTCTGAAATAAACACGGGAGAAATTGTCTGAAATAAACACGGGAGAAATTGTCTGAAATAAACCCGGGAGAAATTGTCTGAAATAAAACCCGGGGGAAAATGTCTGAAATAAACACGGGTGAAATTGTCTGAAATAGACCCGGGAGAAATTGTCTGAAATAGACCCGGGAGAAATTGTCTGAAATAAACACGGGGGAAATTGTCTGAAATAAACACGGGAGAAATTGTCTGAAATAAACACGGGAGAAATTGTCTGAAATAAACACGGGGGAAATTGTCTGAAATAAACACGGGGGAAATTGTCTGAAATAAACACGGGAGAAATTGTCTGAAATAAACACGGGGGAAATTGTCTGAAATAAACACGGAGGAAATTGTCTGAAATAAACACGGGAGAAATTGTCTGAAATAAACACGGGGGAAATTGTCTGAAATAAACACGGGGGAAATTGTCTGAAATAAACACGGGGGAAATTGTCTGAAATAAACACGGGGGAAATTGTCTGAAATAAACACGGGAGAAATTGTCTGAAATAAACACGGGGGAAATTGTCTGAAATAAACACGGGGGAAATTGTCTGAAATAAACACGGGGGAAATTGTCTGAAATAAACACGGGAGAAATTGTCTGAAATAAACACGGGGGAAATTGTCTGAAATAAACACGGGAGAAATTGTCTGAAATAAACACGGGAGAAATTGTCTGAAATAAACACGGGAGAAATTGTCTGAAATAAACACGGGAGAAATTGTCTGAAATAAACACGGGAGAAATTGTCTGAAATAAACACGGGAGAAATTGTCTGAAATAAACACGGGAGAAATTGTCTGAAATAAACACGGGAGAAATTGTCTGAAATAAACACGGGAGAAATTGTCTGAAATAAACACGGGAGAAATTGTCTGAAATAAACACGGGAGAAATTGTCTGAAATAAACACGGGAGAAATTGTCTGAAATAAACACGGGAGAAATTGTCTGAAATAAACACGGGAGAAATTGTCTGAAATAAACACGGGAGAAATTGTCTGAAATAAACACGGGAGAAATTGTCTGAAATAAACACGGGGGAAATTGTCTGAAATAAACACCGCTCACGAGGTTGTTGTAGGCAATATCAATAGTCTCGAAGTCTTCGGGGATCCTAGCTAACCCCACCATCGTGCTGTCTATTCCATTTGGCTTTGCCGAATAGCCAGTTCCTCTAAGGAAACCCTCCCTTATCCAACCCAAAATTAATAGTTAAGAGAAGGCCTGCACAACACACGGTCGATGGTCCTTACCCATCTCAGAGATAACTTCGAAACTCACTTGTGCTTCTAGTTCTGCTGACACTTAAGTGAGGTCCGGGCGCAACAGAGCACTGTTGCCTGTGGAGCAGCGTTGGGGCGCTGCCTTTGTCTTACAACCGTATCAGGTTGGTAGTGAGCCCGACCTCCTCTAAATACCCCCATGAAGCCTTTCTTTCTGGGTAGCCCACATCCCCCCAAATTGGCGATACAATCCCCCCCCCCCCCAAAGTAACAACAACCAACAAACAACAACACAATACATTTAAATCAGTTGAACTCTGAATGAACAGAGCGCATTCCTCATGGGATTTAAAAAGAATTTTTAATATAATTTTATAAACAAGTTATCATTTTCTAATTATATTTCTACTCACCACAATTACAGATATATTCCAATTTAACTCCCAAAAAAGACGAAAGGATTGAAAGTTCATAAAAAATTTCCCTTCAGATAAAAAAAAAAAAAGAATTCCACAGATGAAGATCTGTAAGCAATGATTCGAAAATATCTTGAACTCAAGAAACTTATTCTAATGATGACTGGACACAATAATAATAAGAACACGAATTGATAAGATTGGTGATAACCTGTGACAAGAAACCGAAGAATGTCTTGGACAGACAGAAGACCAATGTCTCAGAAGACCAATGTCTCAGAAGACCAATGTTTCTCTCGCAGCTGTCAGTTCACCCCCCACCTCTGAGCTGGACCTGGCATCACCTACTGACAGAGCATAGATCGATGTCATCACGTGAGGGGTCTCTGATTTGTTATAACGTTTGGCGCACACATCTACTGACTTCGGACTAATTTATGATGCGTCATTACTATGGCGTTATTTGTTGGATCAATAAATCCATTTGGTTTCTGTAACATAGGATTTTAGGATATTATGTAAGAATAGGATGTATATTGATTGCCACTATCTAAGCGCTTAAAAAACAACAATTTATTGAAACTAGACTAGGAACCAGTATCTGGATTTATCACCCAATCACTCTGACAACACTCCCACAATCACTCTGACCACAGGGTTGGCTTAATGTATTAATACATTCCTGAGTTAACTGATTTGTAAAAAATGCATTCCATTATAGAGTCCTATCCAGTATAGTGTCCTACCCATTGTAGAGTCCTATCCAGTGTAGAGTCCTACCCATTGTAGAGTTCTATCCAGTTTAGAGCCCTACCCATTGTAGAGTCCTATCCAGTGTAGAGTCCTACCCGTTTTAGAGTCCTATCCAATGTTGAGTCCTATCCATTGCAAAATTCTACCCCGTGCAGAGTCGTATCCAGTATAGAGTCATATTCAATGTCCTATCCAGTATAGAATCCTACCCAGTGCAAAGTTCTATCCAGTGTATAGTCCTATCCAGTGCATAGTCCTACCCAGTATAAAGTCCTATCCAGCACAAGTGCACAATCAGCTGTAACCAACTAACCCGCCCTACCACTATTTATTTGTTAAACTAGGCCGGCTGGTTGATATCCTATCCGACTGGTTGATATCCTATCCGACTGGTTGATATCCTATCCGACTGGTTGATATCCTATACGACTGGTTGATACCCTATCCGACTGGTTGATATCCTATCCGACTGGTTGATATCCTATCCGACTGGTTGATATCCTAGCCGACTGGTTGATATCCTAGCCGACTGGTTGATATCCTAGCCGACTGGTTGATATCCTATCCGACTGGTTGATATCCTATCCGACTGGTTGATAGCATATCCTAAAGTAATAGGCCATAATTGAAAAACAATATTTTTACACGGTGTATGTACACATAACATTACAAAGAATTATTTTTAAACAAATCGCATATTTCCCTAGATGGTAATGGAACCGGGAACTATAAAGTCTTGAACTGTTGGGAACATAATGTTTTGTTTCAATAACGCTGTAACTACAGACTCAGGGGCGGAGTGTAGTCAGCATTGTGGAGGTGTTTTTTTTTTAGTACACACCAATGCATGGCTGCACAGGTCCAGAACAACGATCGCATGGCTCATTTCGGAATAATGTCTTATGAAGACATTCATACAGCAGAAACAGATCCCAGAAATGTACGGAATCATCACCTGTACTTTTTACCGTGGCCTTACGAGATTCCGCGAGATTTTTTTTAGATCCGCCATTTTTTTAAACCGGTGGATGACTGACCTTACATCAAAACTGTTTTGATTAAAACATAGAAAACAGTGCATCAATATTTTTATGATGACTAAGTGGTCCCATCAATCACACGTGATTGTCAAGTTGATGTACTTGTAAAGATTACAATCTCTAAATGAATTGCTCACGTTAACTACCGCTGGACGTCCGGCAAACAATAGCGCACGGCCATGGGACATTTCTCGCGTGATTGAACTGAACATTTGACCTCTCTAATTGGGTGGAACAGATGAGCAACGAAATCTTCTATTTAAAAAGAAATATAATTAGATTCGTCCAGAAAAGAATCCACTTGTCCAATGAATTCTGGTCACCAAGCCGTCTCGTGGGTGACTGAGGGCAAAAAGGTTATTACATTAAGTGCTGCGCCAGAAGTCACTTAGGGAAATGGACAAAATATGTCGGGCACACAACTCCATCACCTGCCCACTAGTTGCAAGAGTTATCGATCGTTTTCCTTGGGTAATGATCATCACCAGTGCAAATACTCTCCAATACTTTAGAGAAATGACTTAACAGTTTCTGTCTCAATTTGAAGCCAAACGTAATATTGTATTTATGGCAAAGATGTAACATACAAATGATGTCACAGATGTGACATAGAAATGATGTCAAAGATTTCACATAGAAATGATGTCATAGATGTCACATAGAAATGATGTCAAAGATTTCACATAGAAATGATGTCATAGATGTCACATAGAAATGATGTCAAAGATGTCACATATAAATGATGTCACAGATGTCACATAGAAATGATGTCAAAGATGTCACATAGAAATGATGTCACAGATGTAACATAGAAATGATTCACAGATGTCACATAGAAACGATGTCACAGACATCACATACAAATGATGTCATAGATGTAGCATAGCCATGATGTCACAGATGTCACATATAAATGATGTCACAGATGTAACATAGAAATGATTCACAGATGTCACATAGAAATGATGTCACAGTTTTCCCATAGAAATGATGTCACAGATGTCACATAGAAATGATTTCCAAAGATAAATACTCAGCATTGAGTCATTGACGCGGGGGGGGGGGAGTAGCCGGACATTTAACGACGACTACACCTCTGCAGTCATGGGGGGGGGGACATCCGGGGACTTAGAATAGGCGGGGGGGGGGGTCTACTTTTTTCTCAAAATTCAGGGTAGAAATGATTTCCAAAGATAAATACTCAGCATTGAGTCATTGACGCGGGGGGGGGGGAGTAGCCGGACATTTAACGACGACTACACATCTGCAGTCATGGGGGGGGGGACATCCGGTGACTTAGAATAGGCGGAGGAGGGGTTCTACTTTTTTCTCAAAATTCAGGGGCCGAATTTTCCGCCAACAGAAATGATGTTGTTCGTTGAATGGGGCGTCGACATTCTTGCCCAGACCAGGCAGTTACAAAGACTTTAGCTACGCTACTGGGAATGTCCAGTTTTATTCCTAACATGAAAGCTCAAGGTCATTGAGGGTCACTCTGACACTGGCAGTACAGTGGATTTAGTTTGGATAGGCAGCAAACATTTAATAAGCATATATATAAATAATGAAAAGGAAAAAGCCATGAGATGTATTTATTAAATAATTTAAAGTCATGAAATGTATTTATTAAATGAATTTAAAGTCATGAGATGTATGTATTAAATGGATTTTAAGTAACGAGCTGCATTAATTAAATACATTAAAAGTCATGAGGTGTATTTATTAAATTGATTAACAGTCATAAGATGTATTTATTAAATGGAATTTAGGTCATGAGATGTATTTATTAAATCGATTTAAAGTCATGCGATGTGTTTATTAAAATATTTTTAAAGTCATGAGTTTAATTTATTAAATGGATTTAAAGTCATAAGATGTATAATTAAATGGATTTAAAGTCATACGATGCATTTATTATATTAATTTTACGTCAAGGGATGCATTTATTAAAGGGATTTAAATTCATGTGATGTATTTATTAAAAAACTTTAAAGTCATAAGATGTACTTATTTAATGGATTTAAAGTCATGAGATGTATTTATTAAATGGAATTTATGTCAAAAGATGTATTTATTAAATAAATTTTAAATCATGAGATATATTTATGAAATTGATTGAAAGTCATTAAATGTATTTATTAAATGAATTTAAAGTCATCAGCTGTATTATTATAAGAATTTTACGTCATGATATGTATTTATAAAATGAATTTTAAGTCATGAGATGTATTTACTAATTTGTTTTAAAGTCATGAGATGTATGTATTAAATGGATTTTAAGTCATAAGATGTATTTATTATATGGATTTAAAGTCATGAGTTTTATTTATTAAAATTATTTGAAGTCTTGAGATGTATTTATTTAATGAATTTTACGTCATGAGATGTATTAATTAAATCCATTAAAAGTCATGAGATGTAATTATTAAAATTATTTAAAGTCTTGAGATATATTTATTTAATGAATTTTACGTCATGAGATGTATTAATTAAATCCATTAAAAGTCATGAGATGTATTTAGGAAATGGATTTTAAGTCATGAGATGTATTTATTAATTGTATTTAAAGTCTTGAGATGTATTTATTAAATGTGTTTAAAGTCATGAGATGTATTTATTATAAGGATTGTAAGTCATGAGCTGAATTTATTTTATGAATTTTTAAGTCATGAGATGTATTTATTAAATGGATGTTATGTCATGTGATGTAGTTATTAAATGGCTTTAAAGTCATGCGATGTACTTATTAAATGGATTTAAATCATGAGCTGAATTTATTTTATGAATTTTTAAGTCATGAGATGTATTTATTAAATGGATGTTATGTCATGTGATGTAGTTATTAAATGGCTTTAAAGTCATGCGATGTACTTATTAAATGGATTTAAAGTCATGAGATGTATTTATTAAGTGGATTTAAGTCATGAGATGTATTTACTAATTTGTTTTAAAGTCATGAGATGTATGTATTAAATTGATTTTAAGTAATAAGATGTATTTATTATATGGATTTAAAGTCATGAGATGTATTTATTAAAATTATTTGAAGTCTTGAGATGTATTTATTTAATGAATTTTACGTCATGAGATGTATTAATTAAATCCATTAAAAGTCATGAGATGTAATTATTAAAATTATTTAAAGTCTTGAGATATATTTATTTAATGAATTTTACGTCATGAGATGTATTAATTAAATCCATTAAAAGTCATGAGATGTAATTATTAAAATTATTTAAAGTCTTGAGATATATTTATTTAATGAATTTTACGTCATGAGATGTATTAATTAAATCCATTAAAAGTCATGAGATGTATTTAGGAAATGGATTTTAAGTCATGAGATGTATTTATTAATTGTATTTAAAGTCTTGAGATGTATTTATTAAATGTGTTTAAAGTCATGAGATGTATTTATTATAAGGATTGTAAGTCATGAGCTGAATTTATTTTATGAATTTTTAAGTCATGAGATGTATTTATTAAATGGATGTTATGTCATGTGATGTAGTTATTAAATGGCTTTAAAGTCATGCGATGTACTTATTAAATGGATTTAAATTCAAGAGATGTATTTTTTAAATGGATTTAAGTCATGGGATGAATTTATTAAATAGATTTAAAGTCATGAGATGTATTTATTAAATAGATTTAAAGTCATGAGATGTATTTATTAAATAGATTTAAAGTCATGAGATGTATTTATTAAATAGATTTAAAGTCATGAGATGTATTTATTAAATAGATCTAAAGTCATGAGATGTATTTATTAAATGAATTTTAAGTCATGAGATGTATTTATTAAATAGATTTAAAGTCATGAGATGTATTTATTAAATAGATTTAAAGTCATGAGATGTATTTATTAAATAGATTTAAAGTCATGAGATGTATTTATTAAATAGATTTAAAGTCATGAGATGTATTTATTAAATAGTTTTAAAGTCATGAGATGTATTTATTAAATAGATTTAAAGTCATGAGATGTATTTATTAAATATATTTAAAGTCATGAGATGTATTTATTAAATAGATTTAAAGTCATGAGATGTATTTATTAAATATATTTAAAGTCATGAGATGTATTTATTAAATAGATTTAAAGTCATGAGATGTATTTATTAAATAGATTTAAAGTCATGAGATGTATTTATTAAATAGATTTAAAGTCATGAGATATATTTATTAAATAGATTTAAAGTCATGAGATGTATTTATTAAATAGATTTAAAGTCATGAGATGTATTTATTAAATAGATTTAAAGTCATGAGATGTATTTATTAAATAGATTTAAAGTCATGAGATGTATTTATTAAATAGAATTAAAGTCATGAGATGTATTTATTAAATAGATTTAAAGTCATGAGATGTATTTATTAAATATATTTAAAGTCATGAGATGTATTTATTAAATAGATTTAAAGTCATGAGATGTATTTATTAAATATATTTAAAGTCATGAGATGTATTTATTAAATAGATTTAAAGTCATGAGATGTATTTATTAAATAGATTTAAAGTCATGAGATGTATTTATTAAATAGATTTAAAGTCATGAGATGTATTTATTAAATAGATTTAAAGTCATGAGATGTATTTATTAAATAGATTTAAAGTCATGAGATGTATTTATTAAATAGATTTAAAGTCATGAGATGTATTTATTAAATAGATTTAAAGTCATGAGATGTATTTATTAAATAGTTTTAAAGTCATGAGATGTATTTATTAAATAGATTTAAAGTCATGAGATGTATTTATTAAATAGATTTAAAGTCATGAGATGTATTTATTAAATGGTGTTAAAGTCATGAGATGTATTTATTAAATGGTGTTAAAGTCATGAGTTTTTTTTTTTACATTGATTTTAAGTCATGTGATGTTTTTTATTAAATGGATTTATATTTAAGAGATGCATTTATTAAATGGATTTGTTCCCGGTTTCCGGTTGGTATGTCTGTTTTGGCTTGTCGAAGCGTCTGCCACCGACCCCCTCGCCGTGTGCCGCGAAACAGAACTACTGGGCACGCCCCGCGTGGGCAGACAAAGGGTGTGCTCGGTACCTGCCGTACATAAAACAGCTCCCACAGGGCTGCCGGTTGTGATACTTCACAGCCGGAAAATTAGGCAGAGCCAGGGTAGGGATCCTGATTACAAGTTTCCGGTGACGGGTATGAGGCCAGAGGCGAGGGTGGTAACCTCTGGCCGAGGAGTCAAACAATGCAGCCATGAGAAAGCTGTCCATAGGCAACCGTTTCGTCCCAGCTACAGCGCGAACTAGTTGCGTTGTGGAAACCCACTGTGGAATCCCTCTTATAGGGCGTCCGACGCTTTCCCGGGATGGGTGGGGGACGTACATTTTCCATTCCAACTCCATAAGAAAGTCGATCGAGTGCACTATTTAAACGCATAGTGTCGGATCGACCGAGTGCCCGCTGTTTGGGGTGGCCCCCAGAAAGGGCCAAGGTCGAGCGCCCAAGCACCGGGGTGGGGGACTTGGGTGGGGGGCCCTGGTGGGGCCGTCCTGACGAGTAGGCATCCACGACGTGCCGCTCCGCGGCCCGATGCGTCAGGCTGGGGAGGGGTTATTAGGGTGGGGGCATAAAGAGTGGCCCGCTGACGCCATTTCTTGATGTAATAATAATTAAATGGATTTAAAGTCATGAGATGTATTTATTAAATGGATTTAAAGTCATGAGATGAATTTATTAAATGAATTTAAAGTCATGAGATGAATTTATTAAATGAATTTAAAGTCATGAGATGAATTTATTAAATGGATTTAAAGTCATGAGATGAATTTATTAAATGGATTTAAAGTCATGAGATGTTTTTATTCATTGGATTTACAGTCATGAGATGTATTTATTAAATAGTTTTAAAGTCATGAGATTTATTTATTTAATGGATTTTAAGTCATGAGATGTATTTATTAAATTGATTTTAACTCATGATATATATTTATTAAATGGATTTAAAGTCACATTTATTTTCAATTCAAGTTAAATTCTTCAAGGTCTAATTTAAACTTTTGTGAGACCTAAGTTTTTAAAGAAAAAGAAAAAAAAAAGTGTACCTGGGTTTGGTAAAAGAAACAACGTGACCTTAATATCAAGTTACACCACGGACCAGACAGACGGTCGAAAAAACAACAAAACAACAACAACAAAAAAACAACACAATTAAATAAGAGATTCGATGAAGAGATTTTAATTTTGGGAGGGGTCGGTGGTGCCATTTGCTTCCGTTGTTGATATAGACACAGTTGGACAATGTAATCCCAACATGTTACGAATGCTGACAAACCTGAAATAAACAAATAAGGAAATTCCATTAATATATATATTTTTTTTTAAACTGAAAAAAACAACATGCCTTTCACTTTTGCACAATTATATTTGGCTCTTCCGGTTTTTAAAAGTTTTTTCTGTATTCCGCAGACAAGCCACTTGGCTTATAACTTGCATCTCAAAAGCTTGTTGCCGTGGGCATGTGACGTCATGTTTGGGAGCGTTTGGAGGGTTTCACAACCACTCGGGAATGTCAGACCCACCTTGAACTGGACAATAAAATGGTAGAACAAGGTTTGTGCGAGCTTGAATCAAAAGACAGGACAATGAGATGTGACCAACACCAACCCAGAAACCTCTTTACAACATCAACTCAGAACACTCAGTACAACTTCAACACAGTACAACATCAACCCAGAAAATTCAGTACAAACTCCAACACAGTACAACATCAACCCTGAACACTCAGTACAACAGCAACACAGAACAGTCGGTGCAACACCAACCCAGAACACTCAGTGTAACACCAACCCAGAACACTGAGTGCAACACCAAACCTGAACAGTTTACAACAGCAACACAGAACAGTCAGTGCAATACCAAACCAGAACACTCAGTACAACAGCAAACCAGAACACTCAGTACAACAGCAACACAGAACAGTCAGTGCAACACCAACCCAGAACACTGAGTGTAACACCAACCCAGAACAGTCAGTGCAACACCAAAGCAGACACTCAGTGCAACACCAAGTCAAAAAATTCAAGTACACCAACACAATACATTTGATCTTAAGGAGTTGATGGCTCAGGAGAAGGAAGGGGAACAATTCAGGTACTAGTATCCAGGCCAAGTTCTTGGTCGTGTATTTCCGGTCTGTATGCAACTTTTCCCCCCTAACAAAACCAATATATCAAACCGTCTGCCATGACTTGTCCAGAAATGATTCCATACAGAAAAGAGCTTAAGTATACATGAGAAATCCATTACTTGAATTGTTATCGTAATCTAAGCTATGAAATATCATGTTTATATAAGGCCACTTGAGATGGAAAGTTCAGAAACAATGGGGGCATGAGCAATGGGCCACAACTCCGCAATCATTTATACACCAATGGGACTTGTCAAATTCGTGGAATTCATAGAAACGGTATCTTACAATGTCTATCACTTTTTTATATGCCGTTTTTTTCTAACGTTTTTTTACTATTTAGTGTTCAGTCCCCCCCCCCACCCCACTCTCTAAAATATCTTCATCCTCACACTAATTTATCTCTACTTTCTAACTCTCTTATTCTAGTATCTCCACTCTCTCACTAGTTTATCTCTACTTTCTAACTCTCTTATTCTAGTATCTCCACTCTCTCACTAGTTTATCTCTACTTTCTAACTCTCTTATTCTAGTATCTCCACTCTCTCACTAGTTTATCTCTACTTTCTAACTCCCTTATTCTAATATCTCCACTCTCTCACTAGTTTATCTCTACTTTCTAACTCTCTTATTCTAGTATCTCCACTCTCTCACTAGTTTATCTCTACTTTCTAACTCTCTTATTCTAGTATCTCCACTCTCTAACTAGTTTATCTCTACTTTCTAACTCTCTTATTCTAGTATCTCCACTCTCTCACTAGTTTATCTCTACTTTCTAACTCTCTTATTCTAGTATCTCCACTCTCTCACTAGTTTATCTCTACTTTCTAACTCCCTTATTCTAATATCTCCACTCTCTCACTAGTTTATCTCTACTTTCTAACTCTCTTATTCTAGTATCTCCACTCTCTCACTAGTTTATCTCTACTTTCTAACTCTCTTATTCTAGTATCTCCACTCTCTAACTAGTTTATCTCTACTTTCTAACTCTCTTATTCTAGTATCTCCACTCTCTCACTAGTTTATCTCTACTTTCTAACTCTCTTATTCTAGTATCTCCACTCTCTCACTAGTTTATCTCTACTTTCTAACTCTCTTATTCTAGTATCTCCACTCTCTCACTAGTTTAACTCTACTTTCTAACTCTCTTATTCTAGTATCTCCACTCTCTCACTAGTTTATCTCTACTTTCTAACTCCCTTATTCTAATACCTCCACTCTCTCACTAGTTTATCTCCACTCTCTCACTAGTTTAACTCTACTTTCTAACTCTCTTATTCTAATACCTCCACTCTCTCACTAGTTTATCTCTACTTTCTAACTCTCTTATTCTAATACCTCCACTCTCTCACTAACTTATCTCTACTTTCTAACTCTCTTATTCTAGAATCTCCACTCTCTCACTAGTTTATCTCTACTTTCTAACTCCCTTATTCTAATATCTCCACTCTCTCACTAGTTTATCTCTACTTTCTAACTCTCTTATTCTAATATCTCCACTCTCTCAATAGTTTATCTGTACTTTCTAACTCTCTTTATTTAAGACATCCACTTTCTCAAGCGTTTAACTAAACTCTCTAAAACTTGTATGATCTGCCTGGTTGGCTTCGGTACTTAAGTTTGTGTTTTCACCATGGAGAACAGTGCAACATAAAATGACTGAGTCATGAACTATGGGTAGCCATATTGATTGATTGTATCAAAGAACAATAGGAAAGCTCTACGTCCTGGAGAGATGTGGATACATTTTTGTGCACAGTTCCTACGTCACTGTCGTCACTAATGTTCTAACTTATTCTTGATGACCTCCCCTTGATGGGTAACTTCCCATGATCCATTAAATAATCCAAAACAGCTCCCCAGAGAAGTCAAGAATGACTTCATCATCATCAATGGCAGATGTCGATGTATTAATGCGCGCACATTTCAACGTCCTATAACTCATTGATCAATATCAGCACAAACACAACAAGGCAATAATCTATTAAGTTATCCCCCCTCTAAGTGGTCTATTGAAACTTTCAAAGCTTCGGTAATCAAACTAGCACTTGTTTTTTTTTTACAGACAGTTTGTATGGAGTCTGACACAAAGTCAACACAGATCAAACGTCTCGCTGCTCGTGTGCCGTTGATGTACGGGCAAATAATGGGTCAGTGTGGACACGAAGTAGTTGTGTGAGGGACATGTGTACATTGATCAAGTGGAGGAGTTGTGTAAGAACATGTGCACCTTGTACAAGCAGAGGAGGTTTGCTAGGGACACATGTAGTTTGAACTACAAAGGGAGGAGGTTTGCTAGGGACACATGTAGTTTGAACTACAAAGGGAGGAGGTTTGCTAGGGACACATGTAGTTTGAACTACAAAGGGAGGAGGTTTGCTAGGGACACATGTAGTTTGAACTACAAAGGGAGGAGGTTTGCTAGGGACATATGTAGTTTGAACTACAAGGGGAGGAGGTTTGCTAGGGACATATGTAGTTTGAACTACAAGTAGAGGTGGTTTGCTAGGGACATATGTAGTTTGAACTACAAAGG
>CAXITT010000114.1:1449358-1482627 GCA_964033795.1 Lymnaea stagnalis | reverse complement strand
ATGTAGTTTGAACTACAAGGGAATGAGGTTTGCTAGGGACATATGTAGTTTGAACTACAAAGGGAGGAGGTTTGCTAGGGACATATGTAGTTTGAACTACAAAGGGAGGAGGTTTGCTAGGGACATATGTAGTTTGAACTACAAAGGGAGGATGATAGCTAATAAATACTCACGTCTGAAGAAGAGTTGACGTTTAGATCACGTGACTCAGCCATCTACAGGCGTAGATGTCAATAGATGTCAATAGTTGTCAATTGTGTGTCTTTGTTGTCAGCATTTATGACAACATAATGTAATGTTAATGAATGTGAAGGATGAAAAATTCAAATAGGTTTCGTCTTTGTTTTCATTGTCATTGGCTTGTGCTCGAGCTGAAGGCAAACTCGTTTAAAAAAAAAATGAATAAAACAAAGAACAAATGAAGACAAGGAAGGGGTTGGCAGATGTTGCGCAGTTGAATTTCATAAGGGAAGACAATTCAGAATAAAGGAAAATCATAAGGTATTAACATGATCAACTCCCTTGAGTAATTGTATGTATTTTTTTTACCAAGAAAGGTCAGAGTTCCTCACATATTACAGAGTTCCTCACATATTACAGAGTTCCTCACATGTTACAGAGTTCCTCACATAGTACAGAGTTCCTCACATATTACAGAGTTCCACACATATTACAGAGTTCCACACATAGTACAGAGTTCCTTACATATTACACAGTTCCTCACATATTACAGAGTTCCACACATATTACAGAGTTCCATACATATTACAGAGTTCCTTACATATTACATAGTTCCTCACATATTACAGAGTTCCACACATATTACTTTTTTTCCTCGCAAAAGAAGTTTCAATTAAAATAATAAACACATATTTGTTTTAAAAAAAATACATTCCGTTATAAGACTATCACAAAAGAGTCATTCTGTCACAAAAGAGTCATTTATCACAAAAGAGTCATTCTATCACAAAAGAGTCATTCTATCACAAAAGAGTCATTCTATCACAAAAGAGTCATTCTGTCACAAAAGAGTCATTCTATCACAATAGACTCATTCTGTTAGAAAAGACACTGTCAAGATTTTTTTTAAAAATCACTTGTAACGAGCAGATTTTAAAAATATTTTGTTTACAAATACCATCTTTTAGAACACCCATTATATTAACACCAAGAGCCACTGATCACTCAGAAGGTGACGTAGACTACTCGAAATGTCACGACCGTGTAGTACCCTCTGCCCATTTTTAAGCGGTCTTTTCGTCGCTTATCTCAAGCAGTCTCTCCAAGTCTTTCATATTGCATTGCGATACGGTGCACTACACGCGATGCTCGAGGACATGGACTATTCTGGGGCTTGTGCTCTAGCGAAGTCTTCAAACAAGACTGGAAAGTAAGTAACGCCTGAAGAGAAACTCATAGCAAGTGACCAGTGTGACTGACACACGGCGTTTGGAAAGGAAGAAAGGAATGTGTGCATGTAATGAAGAGAATCTCCTAGCCAGTGACCAGTGTGACACACGCCGTTTAGACAGAAAGTCTGGCAAGGCTTCTCTGCAGACGTTCAAATCAAGGGACCAGTCAGAAGAGCCTCACTTGAGGCCATCCCTTAATGACTGGAGCAGAGAGCGAACGTGTCGTGTTGACAAAGGTGGAGATGTCTCAAGGTGTAAAGAAAGATCTGCATTCTACTTACCGAGGACTTGTGTTAAGGATTCAAAAATATACCATAGGCTCAACATGCCCTAGGCTCAACATACCCTAGGCTCAACATACACTAGGCTCAACATGCTCTAGGCTCAAAATAACCTAGGCTCAACATACCCTAGGCTCAACATAACCTAGGCTCAACATAACCTAGCCTCAACATACCCTAGGCTCAACATACCCTAGGCTCAACATAACATAGGCTCAACATACCCTAGGCTCAACATAACCTAGGCTCAACATACACTAGGCTCAAAATAACCTAGGCTCAACATAACCTAGGCTCAACATACCCTAGGCTCAACATAACCTAGGCTCAACATAACCTAGGCTCAACATACCCTAGGCTCAACATACCCTAGGCTCAACATAACCTAGGCTCAACATAACCTAGGCTCAACATAACCTAGGCTCAACATACCCTAGGCTCAACATACAATAGGCTCAACATACCCTAGGCTCAACATAACCTAGGCTCAACATACCCTAGGCTCAACATAACCTAGGCTCAACATAACCTAGGCTCAACATAACCTAGACTCAACATACCCTAGGCTCAACATAACCTAGGCTCAACATACCCTAGGCTCAACATACCCTAGGCTCAACATACCCTAGGCTCAACATACCCTAGGCTCAACATACCCTAGGCTCAACATAACCTAGGCTCAACATAACCTAGGCTCAACATAACCTAGGCTCAACATACCCTAGGCTCAACATACCCTAGGCTCAACATACCCTAGGCTCAACATAACCTAGGCTCAACATACCCTAGGCTCAACATACCCTAGGCTCAACATAACATAGGCTCAACATAACCTAGACTCAACATACCCTAGGCTCAACATAACCTAGGCTCAACATACCCTAGGCTCAACATAACCTAGACTCAACATACCCTAGGCTCAACGACGCTACACGGGGGCTGGCACGGAATGGGTTGAGTAGAAAAGGTTTATTTGTTAGATAAACAGTTGAAATAGAAACTTAGGCAAAAGTTTAAAACCACATAACCGAAGTAGGGAGTCAGCAGCCATGACATTCAGCAGCCGTGACAGTTTGGGCTTAAAGACAGTTGACAACGCAAAAAATAATAAAAATAAAAACTTGAATAAATCCAAAATGTATTTTTATTTTAACAAACACTAAAATTATGTTTTTCCAAAAAAAAAAAAAAAAAACTAAAAAAACATTGATCTATGAATGTCCGTCATCAAATACATGAACAATTTCGTGATAAGTCTGGACTTGAATATTAAAAAAAAAAAAAAAAAAAAAAATTAAAAAAACAAAAAAAATTTTTTAAATTAAAAAAAAAAAAAAATAATTTTTTCCAAAAAAAAAAAAAAAAAAAAACTAAAAAAACATTGATCTATGAATGTCCGTCATCAAATACATGAACAATTTCGTGATAAGTCTGGACTTGAATATTATTAGATTATGTTTTCCTTTACTGGTTAAATCCTTCCATGTGTTTGGTGACGTATCAAAGAGTAATCGTCGCCTTCGTGCAGGCAACCCTCGCCCCCATTCCTCGCACTCATCATTTGATATGCAACTGCAAGTTCTCATCTCGGGTCATGCACTAGGTCCTGGCAAGTTCTCACCTCGGGTCATGCACTAGGTCCTGGCAAGTTCTCACCTCGGGTCATGCACTCGGTCCTGACAAGTTCTCACCTCGGGTCATGCACTCCGTCCTGGCAATTTCTCACCTCGGGTCATGCACTCGGTCCCGGCAAGTTCTGACCTCGGGTCATGCACTCGGTCCTGGCAAGTTCTCACCTCGTGTCATGCACTAGGTCATGGCAAGTTCTCACCTTGTGTCATGCACTACGTCCTGGCAAGTTCTCACCTCGGGTCACGCACTCCTTCCTGCCAAGTTCTCATCTCGGGTCATGCACTCGGTCCTGGCAAGTTCTCACCTCGGGTCATGCACTAGGTCCTGGCAAGTTCTCACCTCGGCTCATGCACTTGATCGTGACATTTTATTTCGCATTACATAATGCACTTTATTAGTTTAGGTGCTTTAAGGCAGCTCGTCAGCTGGGCCAGACGCCTGCACGAATGAACTCTCATCGGGACCAGGCCTTGCTCTCATGCGGACAACTGAATCTACAACTGTACTGCCATTATTTATTGTCCAATGGGATCAAGTTTGGAATCTGGACGGCAACCTTTGCGCTGAACAAAATAAAATAAATTCATCTATTTACATACGAACAAACATTAGATACAATAAATAGTTCAGTCAATGCGTCAATGCACACAAAATACAAACTTCTCTACAGACTTAGTAACTGTCATAAAATGCGACCCCCCCCCCCCCCCCCCCCTTAACCAAACCTTTTCCCGAACTACCAGGCTACTATTACCCAGTCCTGACCTAGAGCAGGCTAGGGGTGGGTCAAGTGTAAAACATAAAGTTTTCGCAGCCATCAACCCCCTCTTCAACTCGTACTCTTTAATCTGGCACCCCAAGTTCGGAGAGAATTTAGTTTAGAGGATTTCTCGTTCAAAATCTGGTTTATGATTTGGGGGTGATTTCAATAACGAGCGTGGGAGAGGTGGTGGAGTCGGTAGTGGTGGTGGGTGTTTGTGGGGGACCAGTGAACCTGTGTTGTTATTATTAACTTGTCTTAACGCAGAGGTTCTTAAACTTGAGTCTGAAGATAATGGCTGAAAACCTTTATTTTGATGACGGTTCGTGGCCCATAATATCTTAGTCTTTGGGCGTTTTCATCCCATAATTCATCAACCACATCTTCCTGTTGTCGTGGTAGCAGTAATGTGTTGTAGCTATGGTACTTTTTGATAGTCGGGGTACTGATGTCATAGTAGTGGTCCTAATGTCATAGTAGTGGTAAGGATTTCATAGTAGTGGTAATGCTGTCCCCGTAGTAATGATCCGAGGAACTCAGGCCTCTCGAACCTCTCATCTTGTTGGAAATGTTTATTGCTCGAACAATTCTGACCTTGACCGTGAAATCTCCGAAAGGGGGGCCAAGATCGAAACTGTGAAGTCTGCCATGTCTTACACTCATGAGAGTGCAAGTGTCACTGCTGTACAAAGATGGCGGTGTCACTACTGGCGTGGTGCATGATTTTATCAGACATCACTCATGCCTTCCAGGGTTCACCCAAATGGGACGACCATAAATTCTTAGAGCGGAAATCAAAAATAGTTTGTTTTTTTTTTTGTTGTTTCTTTTAAAACGAATCCAAGACTAGATTGTTGAGAGTAAATTCAGGCGTATTCGATACTGAAAATTAACGATTGATTTAAACTATGTCAACGGAATTTTATAATTCGAAAATATTAAGAATTGGGGCTAGACATTTGTTTTTTTTTAAAGTGGGATGTTTTTTGGAATGAAATGGCTAACCGGAAGTTTCTTGAGATACAACCCAGATATCTAAAGGTCACTCAGACATCTAAAGGTCACCCAGATATCTCATGGTCACCCAGATAGCTAATGGTCACTCAGATATATCATGGTCACTGATAGGACAATACAAATGTGCTACTGCTCTGTCATAAATCAATTGCAGATTTACATTTTCACGTCAAGTTTTATAACAGTTCGTGCTTAAAGAAAACAAACATAATGAGTCCATAAAAAAAAAAAAAAAAAAAAAAAAGAAAAAGGGGCCAAAAAAAAAAAAAAAAAAAAAGAAAAGAAGAATGATTTTGTGGTCAACATTTTTTTCTTTTTTAAACATGATTACTGTTTGTAAAAGTAATTTTGTGTGTGTATCCATTTATGATCCATCTGCGTTGTGATTGTGTTGAAAATGGCGTCGGAGAAACTGTACCAGTAATCCCCAATCTCCAAGCATAAGGTCCCCTAGTCACCGCCATCTTTGCAGCATGCACAGCTTGGTGTAGACCTGGGATTCCCAAAATTTATTTGTGAAAATATATGCCCAATAGGATTTCTCTACTGTGTGGGACAAACCAAAACTCTCCCCTAGAAGCTGACGCCACGCGAACACCGGATGGGGTGGGGAGGGACTTCGTGATCCCTTCCCCCAACCAAAAACCTCAAATTATGACTTTAAATTATTTCCACACGTCGAATATTTTTCATTGTTTCCACAGGTCCAACATAAGTCATTATTTTCGAATATCACCATGCTCATTTTTTTTTATAGTTACAAATAAAGTGTATGTTCACCTTCACGGCAGATCACCTCATACTCTTCTTGTTCTTAGGGTTAAGCGTACCAACGGCGTCACGAATTCATGTTAATGTGTACTCGGTGGAAGTAGGATCCCATAGGGCAGTGGTTCTTTCACGTTTGACCCACCGAAATCCTTCCTCGCTCTGGACGGCGTAAGTGTGCACGCCCCTGAATGCTGCGATGTCTCGACCCACTGTCAAGTATGACGCCAATCCTCGGAGTCCCATCCTGGCCGGCTGTCACGGTCCTCAAGAGCAGGTCATTCAGCACGCGGTCAAACGCCAACTGCATGACCCCCCCTATCTCAGCGCCCTCTATGAGGCGTCATTTTTACCACAGAGTCTTCGGGGTTAAAGAACAAAAACAAAACATCAACAACTTATTGCCGTTCTGCAGGTTTGAGAACCTTTGCAACGCATTCATCTCATCGTTCTCTCATGTTGACACGGTCATCAGTGAACACTTTCACGAGGGTATGCCCACGTACCATGCTCTAGTCTCAAAGACAGCCGTCTTCAGTGAGTGTGTGCAGGGCTGTTTCGGTGACCCTCGTGTGTCTCGCTGGAATGTGCGTGAGCGGCTCTCGCGGTCAGCCATCTTTGATTGTCTGTAAAAGAGATGTTGCATGACGGACATGTGTTATTCCGGTTCCTTGTTCGCGGTTGATTCATGTGCTAATTTGTAAATAGCATTCCGCACGTTCCAACCGCTGATACATCTACTCATTGTGATGGCATATGCTCATTGTAATGCCATCTACTCATTGTGATGTCATCTACTCCTTGTAATGTCATCTACTTATTGTGATGTCAACTTCTCATTGTGATGTCATCTACTCATTGTGATGTCATCTACTCATTGTGACGTCATCTACTCCTTGTGATGTCTTTCTGTGTTGTTTTACGCAAGCATGACGCAGAAAGTACAGACCTTCATAAAAACTTGCCTTAGAAAGTTCCTGAACATCAAATAGCCAAAGATCATCACCAACAAAGACCTATTAGCAAGGACCTACCAGGAGACTATTGCGGAAGACAGCATAAGAGATGGAGATGAATAGGACAAACTCTCCACAAACCCGCAGATAACATCACCAGACAATCACTAGCATGGAAGCCACATTAAAAAAAAAGAAAGGCCTAAGAATACATGGAGCCAGAGACGGACACAAAGTATGGGACGCACCTGGAACTGGAAGCGTGGACGCTGCTGAAAAGGACAGTAGAGGACTAAGATGAAAGGAAATGTCTTGTCCCAGGCGGGTTCAAAGGTACAAGTAAGTAATTAAGTAATTAAGTATGTAAGTAAGTAAGTATGTAAGTTGGTAATTTATTAATTAAGTAAGTAAGGAGTAATGTCTTTGATTTGATCACTGCCCGGATGGAACCGCCATGACTTTGTCAGACTTGTCCAGTACCCGTGAGTGTGGTCTTGAATGGACAAAAAATAAAACTCAGACCCTGGTTCTGGATGCCGCCCAGCTTCTCTGATGTAATCCTGCTGGTCACAGTCAAATATATGCTACGAATACATTCAATAAAATGTTTTTTAATTAAATTAAGATGTCGTCCTAAAAGCCCAGCCACCGAAGTCGAATGGAAGCAAGCGACTTGTCGTTGGATTAAAAGCTGTTTTTTCTTAGAAAAGCTGGAGGTAGTTTATAACAAGGAACGCGAAACCTGTTCCGATCTGAAAGCCGCATCCAATGATGTGTTATGAAATAAGACCTCTAGAGTTCCTAAAATCCCCGAGGTTTAGCTTATCCTGGGCTTTTGCTTATCCCAGGAGACTTCTTGAGTAACCATAAAGGCCGCATTCAAGAAACATCAATAAAGTAAGCAAAAAAAAAAATTATGTAAGTACAATACTCGAGGTGGTTATTCGTACCCGTTTACCAGAAGTGAGAGTTGGGATTAAAATAACTATTTAAAATATCATTGTTGAGTTTGTAAGACAAAAATGAGGTATCAAATGAAAGATAATTGAATAGATTCTATGTTTGTAAACTTACTTCTTCAGTTTAACTAAAATAAACTACCACAAATGACATCCGAATGGGATTTAGTCTAAAGGGACCCAGGTCCGAATAGCGGCTATGCATGTAGAAAAGCCTTAACATATATATATATATATATATATATATATATATATATATATAAATTAGAATGAGCTACGCTGACGCTATAACGCTAAATAAACGTATTGATTTAAAAACGTCCGGATTCTTATAAAAGCAATGACAGGCGACTTTTCTGTTATTTTACGGCAATTGAATCAATTTAAATATGTTAAAAATAAAATATATATTACCTTTTATTAAGTGTTACACGTGTTTAAGTATTATTATTATTTTTAAAAATATATTAAAAAAAAAACACTTTAAGAACTATTTGAAGCATTTTATCTGAATTTTAAAGTTATGGTATTTTTTTTGCATCAATTAATCAATAAATTATGATTTAAGTTTTATTTTTAAAAAAAATCATCATCACATTTATTGGGGAAAACCCAAACATCTGTTGTTTTTTTTGTGCGTTTCGATGCATTGTCAATATTGCAAAATTAAATCAAAATTAATTTGACCTACATTTTTTTAAAACATATCAAATTACATTATTTGATTGAACTAAAATAAAGAAAAAAAACTTAGATTAAATTCATAAAAGCAAAATTTAATCCTGTATTTAATCCTGTAAATAAAAAGATTTACTTTTATTTGATTTAATAACCACGTGTGACAAAACTGATTATGAACTTTTCCCTTTTTAAAAAAAAAGTGCAAGTAATAAATATAATTGATTGGTTTTTAAATTGTTAATAAAACACTACACATTTTAGCATTGCATATTTATTATTGTATGCGTTTTCCCCCCAAAATTTACTTTTATCAAATTTATGGAGCAATAAAAACTTAACTTTTACAATACTTTTAATAAGAAAATGCCATTTAAGTCAATCAGTGCAGCGACACTTCATAGCCAAATAACAATCACTAAGTCACTTGTCATTCATCCAAATAAGAACAAAGAATATGAAGTTGCAAATGGTTTATTTTGATATCAATATATTTAAACCCAATTTTGTGACAGATTTTCTACTATAGTATAGTATAGTACAGTTTTTAATGTTTACATAAATAAATATACTCTTTCAATTTACGGAATTTTGTTGTTTTTAAAAATATAAAACATAAAACTATACGTGGGAAAATGGTTCTTGGACTTAACTAAACTCAGGAGCGTGTCAGTTGTGTGTTTGCGTACAGCCGTACATGGTGAGCTACAATGCCGTACATGGTGAGCTACAATGCCGTACATGGTGAGCTACAATGCCGTACATGGTGAGCTACAATGCCGTACATGGTGAGCTACAATGCCGTACATGGTGAGCTACAATGCCGTACATGGTGAGCTACAATGCCATGGATGATTTTTATTAATATTTAAAATTTAAAACCAGTGGGCGAGGGTATTTGATACTTCCATTTCCCCCATTCAGCACAAGATTTAAACCCAGTGGGCGAGGGTATTTGATACTTCCATTTCCCCCATTCAGCACAAGATTTAAACCCAGTGGGCGAGGGTATTTGATACTTCCATTTCCCCCATTCAGCACAAGATTTAAACCCAGTGGGCGAGGGTATTCGATACTTCCATTTCCCCCATTCAGCACAAGATTTAAACCCAGTGGGCGAGGGTATTTGATACTTCCATTTCCCCCATTCAGCACAAGATTTAAACCCAGTGGGCGAGGGTATTCGATACTTCCATTTCCCCCATTCAGCACAAGATTTAAACCCAGTGGGCGAGGGTATTTGATACTTCCATTTCCCCCATTCAGCACAAGATTTAAACCCAGTGGGCGAGGGTATTCGATACTTCCATTTCCCCCATTCAGCACAAGATTTAAACCCAGTGGGCGAGGGTATTTGATACTTCCATTTCCCCCATTCAGCACAAGATTTAAACCCAGTGGGCGAGGGTATTCGATACTTCCATTTCCCCCATTCAGCACAAGATTTAAACCCAGTGGGCGAGGGTATTTGATACTTCCATTTCCCCCATTCAGCACAAGATTTAAACCCAGTGGGCGAGGGTATTCGATACTTCCATTTCCCCCATTCAGCACAAGATTTAAACCCAGTGGGCGAGGGTATTCGATACTTCCATTTCCCCCATTCAGCAAAAGATTTAAAACCAGTGGGCGAGGGTATTTGATACTTCCATTTCCCCCATTCAGCACAAGATACGCCGCAGAATAAAGAAAATAATTTGATAAATAATTAACCTCCTTAGGTACATATGTATCGGGGGGGGGGGTAGGCAGTAGGGTGTGTACATGTTAACGTAGATGACAATATATCATTGGATTTAAATATTATAGTCACGAAAGAGAGATGCAACCTTCTCTTTCTACCAATCAATATAATATATTTACCAATGAAGACAATCCATGACGTTGATAAAACATGCGTACATTTACAGAAGTGGACCCATGAATACCAAAACCCAATCATTTCACACACGTTCAAATTTAATCTAAAAAAAGTCCCCCAAAAACATTTCTTTAATTTACTGTTCATGGGAATGAACAAAGATGGGTTCAGATTTGATTTTAAAAGAACATGACTATATATTTTTCTTTTTTTTTCTTTGCGAAAAGAAAGTGGGTGTATATTTTGATGAGATTAAAAACATTTCTGTACAAAAGACACCCAATGCTGTTGCAGATGTGAAAAACGGTGAAGAGATTCTTGAATAGGTCAAATAATTCTTTGTTTTACCATTTTCCGCCAATATTGTAGAAAAAAAAACGTATAAGTTTGGCTACATTTTTAATGAAGATATCAATATATCAAATTCAGTTGATAGAGAATATATTTGATATGGTCTGAAGAATTTTGTTGTAAATTTGAGATTATGTTTTACAATTTTTAGAGGAAACAAAATGTAGTTCCGCGTCACGAAAAGTGGTAGGGTAGGCGCAATATTTAACACGTTAAACACAAGACATGCAAAGTATTTCTCTAGCGTAGAAATCAGCCGTCAATGAGCTCATTTCGTGGCTATAATGATTTAATTAGTAATGATTTAGATCTGGTAATTAAGGGTCATGATTCGAGGAAAATAAAACAACATTGTAGTTTAAGGGTAGGATAATGATGTTAGAAACGTAAACATCATTTAGAGACCGACCGAAAGTGATTTTCTGATTTTGACCGAAACCGAAACTAGGCCGAAAGTTAAAAATGATCTCCGGCCGAAACCGAAGCCGAAACCAAAAGCTTAACGAGACTTTTGGCAGAAACCGAAGTCGAAACTGAAATATTTAGATATTTTGTAATTTGAACACGCGTACTTTCTGCATACCTCGAAAATGATTGGGGGGGGGGGAGTATCAATATTTACATTACTTTTATAATCAAGGAGATCATCGTGAATATTAATAAATAAACATCTAATGCTAGGGTCACAAACTTGCGACTCGCAAGACGATATTTTTCGGCCCGCTATATGACAGCAAAGTTTAGTGTTAATGCGGCCCGCGCGTTTTCCCCAGTCTTATATCTCTAATGTGACCCTCCACGACGGTTTGAGTAAATACTCACAGACTAATCTAAGTCTGATTTGTATTATGTTTGTATATATTTGTATGTTGATAATAATGGTAAGAACCATTTTAAAATCGGACAAAAAGTTTTAATTTTATAGCATTTTATGGGACAAACATGTCTAAAGTGCGGTTTTGAGAAAAGTTTTAAAAAGTCGGTTAGTGGGTAATGCACAACAATTGTGTAAATCGTAGCAATCTGACGCAGTATCAAAGAAACCCTATTAAAATTGCCGCTAATGTTTACGAGTGGGGGAAATGCCGAGCCTGTCAGCTTGGTCACTTTCAAAATAGGGTTATCAAAAAGACCTTTTCTGCGATAAAAAAATCAAAATTTATTATCCCTACAATAGATTCTTCCTTCGCATCAATCATTCATAAATAGTACCTTCTCCTGCCTACTGTTTGAACTCGTTTTAGCATTTAAAGCCTTCATGGAGAAGGATGGGGTTGTTGTTCCTGTACCAAGTGATCCTTAATAGCTTATAGACTTGCTTTTCTTGTTGACATTATACAGGAGCTGAATGTAATCAACAAGAAGCTAGAAGTCCAGGGGTAGCTTCTCAGTGTTGCTTATGACAATGTCAAGGCATTCTGCACAAGACTTGTGTTAGGTTCTTAGAGACATCTCTGCAATTTACCAACATGCAAAGTACTGATGAACTCGGGCACACCATTCAGTAGCACTTAGTAGTAAGTATAAACCTATGCAATTGCAAAGCTACAAAAAAAAAAAAAAAGAATTTGATCAAAACACACACAGCCACTCAAGACTTGTGTTAGGTTCTTAGAGACATCTCTGCAATTTACAAACATGCAAAGTACTGATGAACTCGGGCACACCATTCAGTAGCACTTAGTAGTAAGTATAAACCTATGCAATTGCAAAGCTACAAAAAAAAAAAAAAGAATTTGATCAAAACACACACAGCCACTTTTTAGCTTTTGGCTGACCCTTTCTCCTTGGGAAAATGTCGAAGATGCGCCACCCTAACTTTTTTTTGCGCTTCAAATGGAGCTGATTGATCTTCTGTGCAATTCTAAGTTCAGGGAGGAGAATGGAAAAAACAGGCAAACGTCGACAATATATGAGAGCATTGCCTTACGCTTTCAATGAGATGTCCAGGTTGTTCAAGGGGATCATAGGACTTTTGGGGAGGATCTATCTGTGTGAAAATCTTTTTTTCCTTGATGAACTTTAAAGAGTCAAAATTCAGGGCCAAACTTACTGATGAGCTCTAGTGAGGGTCTCAGTTGCTTCCTCACCCAAGCCAAAGTTGCTCAGCTTTTTAAGAAGGAGCGTTGCCAGGTCTTTGACAACAATGAGTAGGGGGAAGAAAGTAAAGCCTAGTTCTTGAGAACCCATTATTTTTTTTAAATTTTTTATTAATAAAGGTTGAGCAGATTGTTTTTTTGTTTTTTTAGTTTAATGAATTTGTAATCGCCTTTTTGTTAAATATTTGATGCGGCCCAGTCTCAATCAAACTCGACCTCCTACGGCCCCCGGATGATTTGAGTTTGAGACCCCTGATCTAATGAATACTTTGGCTTTTACCATTTTAATTTAAAAGTAATTTAAATTTCTTTAAAATTATTTTTTTTTTAGTACTACCGTAGGAGAAAATTTGGAGGAAAAAAAAAAGGGGGGGGGGGGAAACAATCATGCAAACTAGACCCTAGAGTGCCCTTTGCTTTTATAATATAATTACAAAGTAGAACATTAACCTACAATAATTATTGTGGCTCTAATACAACCAATTGTCGCCTAAATATAAGTTAAAGGCTATACAAAATCACCCCAATGTTCCGCCATTATCGCCATACTAATGTTTTGTGTTTTCATAAATAGCCTGCAAGATATCGCAGTATTAATATTTTGCCTAGTAACAACACACTAGTTTTTCCATGCTGGTGACGTATTTATTTCGTTCGGCGACCAACCTTCTTTACACCCCATTGTTGGGGAAAATCATTTTTTTTAACCGGGTCTCTCAAAATTGTTGTTGAAATGGGTCTCGACGGATAATCGCAAAAAACATCTAAATTGGACGCCAGAATCATAAAAAAGACAGGTCTGTGGTATGTCTACTACATAATTCAACTATGAACCCATGATACATGCAAACGCATTTTATTTTGTCAATCACAATGTTTATGAGCATGACAATGATGAATTTCAAGAGATGAAGGGTTTCAAAAATCCTAAGTTTCCTTAATTTTTAAATAAAAAAAAATAAAAAAATAATAATATTATTTTTGCCTAGGATTATGCAATATTATTCACCTTTGCCTATGACAACATCAATGAGCATGACAATGATAAATCAAAATGAATTTCACAATGGAAAGATTTGCATAATCCAAGGGTTCCAAATTTTAATTTTTGAAAAAAATTAAAACAAAAATCGTGATATAAATGTTAGCATTACATGAGTTTGTCTTCCACCAAACTGTTGACATTTGCTTAGGCCTAATTTTGTTCGAAACATAGGACAAGAAGGTCACCATGCAGCTGTGGGCAATTTTCGCTGAGTATTAGTCACATAACATACAATGACAGCAAGACGTCGAGCAATAATGAATATCTGATTGTCGGCCTAGAGACAGACAGTCTGACTTGTCAACTTGTCTTAGATGACCGAAAACCTCAGTCAATTTCGGCCAGATGGCCTAAAGTCTCAATGACTTTCGGCTGAAACCGAAATTAAACCGAAAGTTAACTTTTCTGTTTCGGCCAAGGCCGAAATTAAGCCGTAAGTTACTTTTCAGTTTCAGCCGAAACAGAAACTAGGCCAAAAGTGATCAAATGGCAACTTTCGGCAACGGAACCGAAGCCGAAATTCGGTCGGTCTATAAACATCATTAAATAGATAGTTCTTTAAAAAAAAAAATGAAAATTGGCATGATTTTTGGTAATAGCAGGTAGAAATGATTGCAAAGTGCCTGACATTAGGAACTCGGTACATCGGGGCATATTTTCTAGTATTATTAAGAAGAAATCATAGGAGGGGGAACAACTATCACTTTTTTCTATAAACAAATACAAACATGTAAATAAATACAAACACATGAATGAATACAAACACATACATAAATTAATACAAACACATACATAAATGCAAGCGCTTAAATAAATACAAACCACATAAATAAATAAAAACACGTAAATAAAAACACATCAATAAATACAAACACATCAATAAATACAAACACATCAATAAATACAAACACATCAATAAATACAAACACATACATAAATACAAACACATCAATAAATACAAACACATCAATAAATACAAACACATCAATAAATACAAACACATCAATAAATACAAACACATCAATAAATACAAACACATCAATAAATACAAACACATACATAAATACAAACACATCAATAAATACAAACACATCAATAAATACAAACACATCAATAAATACAAACACATACATAAATACAAACACATACATAAATACAAACACATCAATAAATACAAACACATCAATAAATACAAACACATCAATAAATACAAACACATACATAAATACTAACACATCAATAAATACAAACACATAAAATAATAATAATAAAGCTTATTTGAAAATCACGCGTCATCCCCAAAGGTTCGAAGCCCGGTACAAAGTCAACCATATTAAAAAGAGAAATGAAAAAAAAAATCTATAATTTTACCAAATTTAAATACAAAAGGCAACATTACAAAAACTACTTACGAGGATACCCATTCTAAGTCATCCCTAGCAACCATAAACAACACAAGCCACTATACATCTAGGAGATAATAGCTAGCTGGAAAAGATGGTAGACAACATCACCCCAACAGGTGTTTGCGAAATAGATGTGTTTTTCAAATCGGTTTTGAAAGACACCAGTGTCTGGCTGTTTCTGAGAGCGACAGAAAGTGTGTTCCAAATTTTTGGGCCAGCAAATGCGAACGTGCGCCTTCCGTAAGTCTCAAGGCGAACACGTGGTATCGAGAGTTTGCCACCATCGGATGAGCGGAGTTGTCTTGTGGGTACATAAGTCGTTGTGAGCGCTTTGAGGTAGGACGGCGCCAGGTCATGCAAGCAGCAGCAGCACAGAGTTGCAATTGTGTACTCTATGCGACCGCTGACCACAAGCCCAGCCAACTCTCTCAGAAATACAAACACTTAAATAAATTCAAACACATAAATAAATAAAAACATGTAAATAAATACAAATACTTACGTAATGCAAACACGTAAATAAATACTAACACATAAAAATACAAACACATAAAAATACTAACACATAAAAAATACAAACACATAAAAATACTAACACATAAAAAATACAAACACATAAAAATACTAACACATAAAAAAATACAAACATATAAAAATAATAACACATACAAAAATACAAACACATAAAAATACTAACACATAAACAAAAATACAAACACATAAAAATACAAACACATAAAAAAATACAAACACATAAAAAAAATACAAAGACAAAAAAATTGACTCCTAATCAAGTTGACTTAATCGCTGTGAAATTTGGAAAAAAAATATTTCCATGAACTGTTTGTGAGAAGCAAAGGCAAACATGATTTCCGGTAGTTCGTCAATTTCCTCGTGCGCAGTCAACAAACACCTACTGACGTCACATACCGGAGCCGGACTCGGAAACGAATAACCGGTGATAAGAGTACAGCACCTTCACAGGGCACCGTACGCAAACCTGTCTACTATCACTACCTATCAACCAACCCCCCCACCCCCTCACACACTCCCCCCCCAAACACACACCCACCCACCTCAGAAAGTAATTATCCCCAATAAATTATAGTTGTCATAACCATTGTCTCAAGACAGAGGGGGGTGGGGGGGCTGCCTATATAAAAGATTGCGAGGACGCTGTCGGGCCGAACACCGACGCACCATGCAGGTAAGTTGTCGTGCCCTGGTCCGAACAGACCCGGGACGTGAATAATTGTAGAGCTTGTCATTAATTATCCCGCGTTGTGTACAAGAATGGTAGCATGTTTTGGGGGGGGGGGCGTCCGTTCATACATGGGGAGTGTGTTACGGAGTGAGTGGGTTACGGAGGGAGTGTGTTTTGGTGGACGTCGGTTGTGGCGAGTTTTTTGATCGTTGAAGTCCCAAACTATTATTACACAAACTGTTTGTTAAATAGATCAACTTTTCATAAGCCATTGACTAATCCGCTCATTTAGATTTCATTACCAATGGAGGTAGGTTATTATGGTAGGTTGTTTTTTCATGTAGGTTGTTTCGGTAGCTTGTTTAGGTAGGTTTTTAAAACTTGGTTTGTTATTTGTAAAAAAAACAAAAAAAACATNATTTTTATATAGCGCTTACCTTAAAGCTCTAAGCGTTTTACAATTATTAAAAACATGTAAACTAAGTAAAATAAAAATGAGACACTAGGATAGTAACTACTATACTATAGAAACAATTAAAATGGCTATAAAACGAGGACACTTTGGCACGATTTGGCCTATACTACAGGATCAACCCGAGACAGAAAATGAGGCAGGGCAAGGAGGGTGCATCACAGGTCATAGGCGGACCTAAACAGATGGGTTTTAAGGGACTTTTTGAAAGTGGACGAGGTTTCACAATGACGGATATGGAAGGGGAGCTGGTTCCAGAACGTGGGTCCATGGAAGTAGAAGGAGCGTTCACCGATGGTCTTAGTTTAGGTTCTTGGGATTAAGAGGGTTCCCGATGAAATGAATCCAATTAAAGCCAAAATTTTGTTCTCAATAAATTCTTACAAATAAGCAGCTGAATCAGAAATCTCTGAGGTTATGAAACAGCCCGATTTCGTAGGTTGACTTATCATATGAAGTTTTTACCGTTATAATGATACTGATTGTCAGAGTGATACTGATGGTCAGAATGATACTGAGTGTCAGAATAATACTGATAGTCAGAATGATAATGATATGTTTGCTGTAGCCCATCTAAAATTCATCTATCATCTAGGGTTTGTTTTTATTTTCCCCAAATAAAGTTGTATTTATATTTTGTTCCTTAACTTATTCAAGAGCGCAGGAAAACAAGACAGACAATAATTACATTTTAAAATAATTTATATTAATTTCACCTTTGTGGCAAAATCTTCGGACGGCTAACTGACCCTCTTACTGCCGTCCTATTAAACTGAAACATGGCACATATAAAATTTTCAGCCTCACCCCCACCACCACCATCCCCATTGATCAGTTTTTATGTTTGTGACGTATTTAGGTTTAAATACATCTTTAGTTTATTAGGTTTTACATCAACCATGTTAGATACAAACTATTACCGTACCAAAAGTCAGGTGCCACAACCACATAAATGATAAATCACGTACCATTACATAAATGATAAATCACGTACCATTACATAAATGATAAGTCACGTACCATTACATAAATGATAAGTCACGTACCATTACATAAATGATAAGTCACGTACCATTACATAAATGATAACTCACGTACCATTACATAAATGATAAGTCACGTACCATTACATAAATGATAAATCACGTAAAACCACACAAATGATAAATCACGTACCATTACATAAATGATAAATCACGTACCATTACATAAATGATAAATCACGTACCATTACATAAATGATAAATCACGTACCATTACATAAATGATAAATCACGTAAAACCACATAAATGATAAATCACGTAAAACCACATAAATGATAAATCACGTACCATTACATAAATGATAAATCACGTACCATTACATAAATGATAAATCACGTACCATTACATAAATGATAAATCACGTACCATTACATAAATGATAAATCACGTATCATTACATAAATGATAAATCACGTACCATTACATAAATGATAAATCACGTACCATTACATAAATGATAAATCACGTACCATTACATAAATGATAAATCACGTACCATTACATAAATGATAAATCACGTATCATTACATAAATGATAAATCACGTACCATTACATAAATGATAAATCACGTACCATTACATAAATGATAAATCACGTACCATTACATAAATTATGCAAAGAAAAAAAAGCATATAAAGCAATTATACCAAAAACTTTGCTTTTCTGGATTGTTTAATTAATTAATTAATGTTGAAACGATTGTTGACATTAATGTTGACATGTTGAGTGAATTCAAGAGTTTAGATCTGGAAGATATAAACTATAAAAATTCCAGACTTCACTTCCGGATCTCAAATCTACGACATGTGCCTTACTACATCTGTACATATCCATACATATCTACATGTCCATACATATGTACATATGAAAATTTAACGGTAAAATACATGTAACACATGCAACTACGTGTCATATATTACAACAGTAACCTGCGTGTAACATATTTTATCAACACCCTACACTTACGTTATCTTGGTGTCATTTCAGAACAAAGCTGTAGAACTTGGGAGCCCCCCCGCCTACACCAACGGACAGGTTGGCCACGCCCCTGAAAAAGAGCACAATGTTGTCTTCACGATACAGAGTGATGCCAGCAAGGCAAAGGAGGCGGAGGGATGTGACGTCATCATCGAAGAAGATGACCCGTGGGCACTCCCGGAGTTAAATGACAACTCGGACAAGTGGGAAGGTCAGTTTTAGACTGGACGTTAGTTGAATGACAACTCTGACAAGTGGGAAGGTCAGTTTTAGAATGGACGTTAGTTGAATGACAACTCTGGCATGTGGGAAGGTCAGTTTTAGACTGGACGTTAGTTAAATGACAACTCTGGCATGTGGGAAGGTCAGTTTTATACTGGACGTTAGTTGAATGACAACTCTGACATGTGGGAAGGTCAGTTTTAGACTGGACGTTAGTTGAATGACAACTCTGGCATGTGGGTAGGTCAGTTTTAGACTGGACGTTAGTTGAATGACAACTCTGACATTTTGGGAAGGTCAGTTTTAGACTGGACGTTAGTTGAATGACAACTCTGGCATGTGGGAAGGTCAGTTTTAGGCTGGACGTTAGTTGAATGACAACTCTGACACGTGGGAAGGTCAGTTTTAGACTGGACGTTAGTTGAATGACAACTCTGACAAGTGGGAAGGTCAGTTTTAGACTGGACGTTAGTTCAATGACAACTCTGACACTGACACGTGGGAAGGTCAGTTTTATACTGGACGTTAGTTGAATGACAACTCTGACATGTGGGAAGGTCAGTTTTATACTGGACGTTAGTTGAATGACAACTCTGACAAGTGGGAAGGTCAGTTTTATACTGGACGTTAGTTGAATGACAACTCTGGCATTTGGGAAGGTCAGTTTTAGACTGGACGTTAGTTGAATGACAACTCTGACATTTTTGGGAGGTCAGTTTTAGACTGGACGTTAGTTGAATGACAACTCTGACATGTGGGAAGGTCAGTTTTATACTGGACGTTATTTGAATGACAACTCTGACAAGTGGGAAGGTCAGTTTTATACTGGACGTTAGTTGAATGATAACTCTGACACGTGGGAAGGTCAGTTTTAGACTGGACGTTAGTTGAATGAAAACTCTGACATGTGGGGAGGTCAGTTTTAGGCTGGACGTTAGTTGAATGACAACTCTGACAAGTGGGAAGGTCAGTTTTAGACTGGACGTTAGTTGAATGACAACTCTGACATTTTTGGAAGGTCAGTTTTAGACTGGACGTTAGTTGAATGACAACTCTGGCATGTGGGAAGGTCAGTTTTAGGCTGGACGTTAGTTGAATGACAACTCTGACACGTGGGAAGGTCAGTTTTAGACTGGAGGTTAGTTGAATGACAACTCTGGCATGTGGGAAGGTCAGTTTTAGACTGGACGTTAGTTGAATGACAACTCTGACACTGACACGTGGGAAGGTCAGTTTTAGACTGGACGTTAGTTGAATGACAACTCTGACAAGTGGGAAGGTCAGTTTTATACTGGACGTTAGTTGAATGATAACTCTGACACGTGGGAAGGTCAGTTTTAGACTGGACGTTAGTTGAATGAAAACTCTGACATGTGGGGAGGTCAGTTTTAGGCTGGACGTTAGTTGAATGACAACTCTGACAAGTGGGAAGGTCAGTTTTAGACTGGACGTTAGTTGAATGACAACTCTGACATTTTTGGAAGGTCAGTTTTAGACTGGACGTTAGTTGAATGACAACTCTGGCATGTGGGAAGGTCAGTTTTAGGCTGGACGTTAGTTGAATGACAACTCTGAGACGTGGGAAGGTCAGTTTTAGACTGGAGGTTAGTTGAATGACAACTCTGACATGTTGGGAAGGTCAGTTTTAGGCTGGACCTTTGGAAGATTGGATAAATACATTTGACAGCTAGGTGCAATCTTCTAGAGCTAAACTGTTAATTACAACTTAAGCTGTTTTAAAACCAACAGAGAATTAAAGTTTTGGGGTCATTATTTTAAATTAAATATAAGCGACGAAGAAATTTACTGTCACAAATGATGTTAAAAAATAAAAGTAATTTTAATTTATTAATAATAAATGATAAGAATAACTATTGTTACCATTACCTGAATATAAGCTGAGAAATCGCGGAATATAATAATGTACAATTCTTAACGAAGTTTATTTCATTTAGACCTGGACACAAAAGGAAAGGTCAAGCGAGTCACTTGGTTGGTGGTCAAGTTGACGTGTCTGATTGGTCTGCTGTACATGTTCATCTGCTCGCTGGATTTCCTCAGCTCTGCCTTCCAGCTCCTTGGCGGTAAGAAGACTTTTCACATACATTGTCTCTATCAGACATTGTCTTTATCATGCATTGTCTGTATCATACATTGTCTGTATCATACATTGTCTGTATCATACATTGTCTGTATCATACATTGTCTTTATCATGGATTGTCTGTATCATACATTGTCTTTATCATACATTGTCTGTATCATACATTGTCTGTATCATACATTGTCTGTATCATACATTGTCTTTATCACACCTGGTCATTTTTTTTATTGTCCCACTTCAGACTAGGATTTAACATGTTTGAAAAGTAAATATCTACTGACTTAAGACTTGCAGATAAAGACTTGTAACTAAAGACTTATACACCTGTTAGTGGAAACTGATAGATGCAAGTTTAGATTAACTGGACATAATCTTAATCATTAAAAAAATGAAAACAATGTTAGTGGTTAGAAGGTTGGTTTTTTTAAGCAACAACCCCCCCCCAACACCATTTTTTTCTCCCTTTCCTATATTTTCTTTACTGATGGCAACCCCCTCCCCACACAGTGACGTCACCATCCCCACGTTTCGTTGATGTCATCAGTCTTCATAACTAGTCATGCTCATGGTTTGACGTAGTTTAGAGTGCAAGTCTTGGTGGATGGCATGACTCTTGCTTTAGTTGACATAGCTTAGAGTGCAAGTCTTGGTGGATGGCATGACTCTTGCTTTAGTTGACATAGCTTAGAGTGCAAGTCTTGGTGGATGGCATGACTCTTGCTTTAGTTGACATAGCTTAGAGTGCAAGTCTTGGTGGATGGCATGACTCTTGCTTTAGTTGACATAGCTTAGAGTGCAAGTCTTGGTGGATGGCATGACTCTTGCTTTAGTTGACATAGCTTAGAGTGCAAGTCTTGGTGGATGGCATGACTCTTGCTTTAGTTGACATAGCTTAGAGTGCAAGTCTTGGTGGATGGCATGACTCTTGCTTTAGTTGACATAGCTTAGAGTGCAAGTCTTGGTGGATGGCATGACTCTTGCTTTAGTTGACATAGCTTAGAGTGCAAGTCTTGGTGGATGGCATGACTCTTGCTTTAGTTGACATAGCTTAGAGTGCAAGTCTTGGTGGATGGCATGACTCTTGCTTTAGTTGACATAGCTTAGAGTGCAAGTCTTGGTGGATGGCATGACTCTTGCTTTAGTTGACATAGCTTAGAGTGCAAGTCTTGGTGGATGGCATGACTCTTGCTTTAGTTGACATAGCTTAGAGTGCAAGTCTTGGTGGATGGCATGACTCTTGCTTTAGTTGACATAGCTTAGAGTGCAAGTCTTGGTGGATGGCATGACTCTTGCTTTAGTTGACATAGCTTAGAGTGCAAGTCTTGGTGGATGGCATGACCCTTGCTTTAGTTGACATAGCTTAGAGTGCAAGTCTTGGTGGATGGCATGACTCTTGCTTTAGTTGACGTAGCTTAGAGTGCAAGTCTTGGTGGATGGCATGACTCTTGCTTTAGTTGACGTAGCTTAGAGTGCAAGTCTTGGTGGATGGCATGACTCTTGCTTTAGTTGACATAGCTTAGAGTGCAAGTCTTGGTGGATGGCATGACTCTTGCTTTAGTTGACATAGCTTAGAGTGCAAGACTTGGTGGATGGCATGACTCTTGTTTTAGTTGACATAGCTTAGAGTGCAAGACTTGGTGGATGGCATGACTCTTGTTTTAGTTGACATAGCTTAGAGTGCAAAATTTCATATCCTGACGTCATCCAAGTTGTGCACTTCAACACTGAGTCACCACCTGTCATCCCATGATCTATCGCGGGGCATTCCTTCCAGTCCAGGCCTCGAGACCTCGCCGATCTGACACGGGTTAAAAAAACAAACACATTGGAACATAACATGACAACGTGTGTTCCCGTCGGTCTGACCTGTTAGAGGCGTCCATTCCGCTCCTTCTGTTCTAACTCTTCGTTTAACTTTCAAAGTGATAGTGACTTAATCTACCCAGTGGCACCCGGGTGGGGCCAAGAATTTTGTCACACCCTTCACACCTTGTGTTCCTAAAAAAAAAAACTGGTTGAAAATGAAACCTTTCCCCTCGGAAAAAAGTTTCTCTTATATATAAAAAAGAAGGGAAAAAAAAAAGAGCCGTCTAGGTTTGACAACCCCCACCCCCCACCTCCTACGCCCCACCCCTCCTACGCCCCTGACTCTATCCGTCTTCTAGTTTGTTGACGTCGACGATGTCCTTTGACAAAATACATGACGTGGATCCGGTAACATAGAACACAAATGAATCACGTGGTAGGGTTTCAACAAACTGGTTTGGTCGTGAAATTATGTCCAAAACTTAGAATTCCTTCAATTGAACATTTCATTCTATGATGTTGTGTCCATTTTTAAAAAAAATAATCATTGAATCAAATGTGTTTTGTTGACTTCGGTGACGGTTGGCTGATTTAGCTTAGACACAGTTTGACATCTCAAGGTTGTCTACCTTAACATAAACACAAGCTGACATCTCATGATTGCCTGTCTTAACATAAACACAAGCTGACATCTCATGATTGCCTGTCTTAACATAAACACAAGCTGACATCTCATAATTGCCTGTCTTAACATCAACACAAGCTGACATCTCATGATTGCCTGTCTTAACATAAACACAAGCTGACATCTCATGATTGCCTGTCTTAACATAAATACAAGCTGACATCTCATGATTGACTGTCTTAACATAAACACAAGCTGACATCTCATGATTGCCTGTCTTAACTTAAACACCATTTGACATCCCGAGATTGCCTGCCACGACTTAAACACAGTTTGACATTTGACATCCCGAGATTGCCTGCCACGACTTAAACACAGTTTGACATTTGACATCCCGAGATTGCCTGCCACGACTTAAACACAGTTTGACATTTGACCTTCTCAAATCTTTCCAGGCAAGGCAGCGGGTCAAGCCCTGAGCAGTTCTGTGTTGCTAAGCAACCCAGTGGCTGGCCTCATGGTGGGTGTCCTGGCCACAGTACTCGTGCAGAGCTCTTCAACGTCGACCTCCATCATCGTCTCCATGGTGTCTGCCGGAAGTGAGTACAAATGAGAGCCCCCACCCCACCCCCAGCCCGCTTATAAAACTTACAATTTCAATATATCATATCTTTTCTAATACTCTGATATAACTTTACAGAAACAAAATAAAACGAGTAAATCATACGAACAGAGTAAATCATAAAAACGGAGTAAATCATATAAACAGAGTAAATCATAAAAACAAAGTTAATCATATAAACAGAGTAAATCATATAAACATAATAAATCATATCACAGAGTAAATCATATAAAAAGAGTAAATCGTATAAACTAAGGAAATCGTGCCATGAAACAGATGATATTTCATCAAAGTTAAATGTCAGCAGGAACAAAATGAAAAAAAAAAAACATGACGAAAATGAAGATTAAAAGTCACCAAAAAAAAAATAAAATAAAATCCCACCAGAAGATTGTCTTACAAATATCAAATAAGAAAACGAGTAAAGCAGTGGTCCTCAACCTTCCCCATGCCGCGACCCTTTACCCCCAACTATAAAATTAGTTTCGTTGATGCTTAATAAATATGTGTTTTCCGATGGTCTTAGGCGACCCCTGTGTAAGGGTCGTTCGACCCCAAAAGGGGTCACGACCCATTGGTTGAGAACCGCGTATTGAAGAAACTTTTTGAAAAGAGAGATTTTATCAAAGACGAGTTAGAACACACTAAAATAACACACTAAAATGTGGTCAATAATTGAACACTTGTTAACACGCATTACGAAAAGAAAGTGTAGATGAGCACTCTAAGTAGCACTCTATGTAGCACTCTATGTAACCAAAGAAAGTCTGTACAGAAGTGTAGAAGAGCACTCTATGTAGCACTCTATGTAGCACTCGATGTAGCCAAAGAAAGTATGTGCAGAAGTCTAGATGAGCACTTTATGTAGCCAAAGTAAGTCTGTACAGAAGTGTAGATGAGCACTTTATGTAGCCAAAGAATTCTGTACAGAGGTGTAGATGAGCACTCTATGTAGCTCTCTATGTAGCCAAAGGATTCGAGTTGAATGTAGAAAAAACTTAAATATGTTTTATTTTTATTGATAACAAAAATATTTTCTTCCACAGACTTCCTTGGCGTAATGTTTTTTTTTTCAGATATTGTAAATCAGTTCCAACGATTCAGTGCCTTTTAACTCGTCATTGACAGGGTCTTTTAAAAAATTTTTATCTTTAAGAAGATTTTTTTTTTTTTTGATTCTCTACTTTTTAATGTTGAAGTTGTTATCTGTAAATTATCGACACACGTTTTTTACTTGTTACAACGGTGAGTGTTTACAAAACCCCGGTTGACAGGACCCAAATCTTGACCTATGGACAAACTTACAAGGTGGAACTGACCTCACCCACCACCCACCCGTTCTCTAAACGCAGCAGACGCGGTCAACCACGAATGATAATATGAGCGAGAGTGCCAACCCATCCTCCGTCAACCCAGTATTCTGTCACTGCCGCTCACCACGAGAAAGGCCCAATCTTGAAATGTCATGTGTGTCAACAACCAACAAAGGGCGCTCCACACACAAGGTGGAAATGCGAGTCGAGAGAGAAAAGTTTCCAGTAATTGCGAGCCTTCTTCTTAAGTTCATTTCACAAAGGTCAAACGATCAAGACGGGGTCACGTCCTGTTGCAACAGGATCCATTCTCCGACCGTGCTCGTCGCTCGTTAAATGGGTCACGGGCCGTGACGAGAGTCGTGCCCGCTCTGAGAACAATTCCGTTATACGTGTGAACTCGACCTGGGATGGTTGGTGGCCAGCCGCGACTGATTGGAATGGGGTTACACGGAATTAGACCGCAGTGAAACGAGGGGGATGGGTGTGGCGGAGTGAGAACGGGACGTAGAGTGTGGGGGGGGGGGGGCCCACCCCGGGGGATTTTTGGTAATATTGGGGGTGGGGGGGGCCCCTGTTGTTAGCAGACTTTGGGACAACCTAAAAGGCAAATCTAGGGGTTAAAGTTGGAAACAATCNTTAATGTCAACTCATAAAGATCTTAACTAGTTCTTAATGTCAACTCATAAAGATCTTAACTAGTTCTTAATGTCAACTCATAAAGATCTTAACTAGTTCTTAATGTCAACTCATAAAGATCTTAACTAGTTCTTAATGTCAACTCATAAAGATCTTAACTAGTTCTTAATGTCAACTCATAAAGATCTTAACTAGTTCTTAATGTCAACTCATAAAGATCTTAACTAGTTCTTAATGTCAACTCATAAAGATCTTAACTAGTTCTTAATGTCAACTCATAAAGATCTTAACTAGTTCTTAATGTCAACTCATAAAGATCTTAACTAGTTCTTAATGTCAACTCATAAAGATCTTAACTAGTTCTTAATGTCAACTCATAAAGATCTTAACTAGTTCTTAATGTCAACTCATAAAGATCTTAACTAGTTCTTAATGTCAACTCATAAAGATCTTAACTAGTTCTTAATGTCAACTCATAAAGATCTTAACTAGTTCTTAATGTCAACTCATAAAGATCTTAACTAGTTCTTAATGTCAACTCATAAAGATCTTAACTAGTTCTTAATGTCAACTCATAAAGATCTTAACTAGTTCTTAATGTCAACTCATAAAGATCTTAACTAGTTCTTAATGTCAACTCATAAAGATCTTAACTAGTTCTTAATGTCAACTCATAAAGATCTTAACTAGTTCTTAATGTCAACTCATAAAGATCTTAACTAGTTCTTAATGTCAACTCATAAAGATCTTAACTAGTTCTTAATGTCAACTCATAAAGATCTTAACTAGTTCTTAATGTCAACTCATAAAGATCTTAACTAGTTCTTAATGTCAACTCATAAAGATCTTAACTAGTTCTTAATGTCAACTCATAAAGATCTTAACTAGTTCTTAATGTCAACTCATAAAGATCTTAACTAGTTCTTAATGTCAACTCATAAAGATCTTAACTAGTTCTTAATGTCAACTCATAAAGATCTTAACTAGTTCTTAATGTCAACTCATAAAGATCTTAACTAGTTCTTAATGTCAACTCATAAAGATCTTAACTAGTTCTTAATGTCAACTCATAAAGATCTTAACTAGTTCTTAATGTCAACTCATAAAGATCTTAACTAGTTCTTAATGTCAACTCATAAAGATCTTAACTAGTTCTTAATGTCAACTCATAAAGATCTTAACTAGTTCTTAATGTCAACTCATAAAGATCTTAATGTCAACTCTTGCTCTCCCTCCCCCAGTCCTTGAAGTGAGACTGGCCATCCCGATCGCCATGGGCTGTAACATCGGTACCACTGTCACCAACACGCTGGTCTCCCTTGGTCAACTCAACGTTAAAAGTGACTTCAGGTTAGTCCCATTTTGACACATCTCTTTTAAGCCCAGCAGACTGGTGGCTCTCAATCCATGTATTTTGTTCAAGATCCATTTTAAACGCACTAGACCAGTGACTCTCAATCTAAGTTTGTTTCTGTGGCCTCCATCGGCAGCAATGTGTGTGATGGTTACTTACTTTCTTTGTAAGATCCACGTCATAAGTACATGTACCATCATACTTACATGTACCATCATATTTATATTTACCATCACACTTATATGTGCGTGACTTTTAAAAATAATTTTGTTGGGGGGGGGGATGGATTGGGCGGACGGATTGTTTGATAAAACTGGCCACGCCTCTGATTCGCCCATGTGAGAAGTAAAATACACCACAATGACGGATGTGGGCCAACTTTGAAGTGTTCAAACATCCATAATGTTGTTTAATTTTTTTCACATAATTTCTAAATTCATCACTTTTCTTAGACGAGAATATTCAAAATAACTTATAAATCTCAGATTCGTTTTTTTTTTTTACATGTCCCCAAATTCAATCCATCTTTGGATCGTTTTACTTAAAACAGAATGCTGTATTTTACCGGGAAAAAAAATATGCATGTCTGGATCGCTGTAAGGTTGTGTTTGTTTGTTGTTTTTTTTTTCGTTGTTTTTTGTGGGGGGGGGGGGAATCAGGATGTCCCATCCATTTAAAACACATCTAATATAAAGCACCTACTAATCTTTAAAATTCCCATCAGCTCTTAGCCTCGTTTCGGCCTCACTGTTTTCATTAATTTTTTTTTTTTTTTTTTTTTTTTTTTTTATTTTTTTTTGTGGGGGGGGGGGGGAATCAGGATGTCCCATCCATTTAAAACACATCTAATATAAAGCACCTACTAATCTTTAGAATTCCCATCAGCTCGTAGCCTCGTTTCGGTCTCACTGTTTTCATTAATTAATACCATTTTGTTTGGAGCCATGTTGACCGATATAAAAGCTGTTACATAAACAGTAGGATGTTAAAATGGATGTCAGACGGAATGTTATCCTAACCTCCCCTTCCCCACGACCCCACAATGTAATGCATGGCAAAATTATCTCAGCGGACTGAGTGCTTGGTGCCCCTGTCTAAACAAGACTTGTGTCCCTTTATTCACCTGCTGTTAGGTGGCCAGTCTAGTTAGATTCTGGCCTGGGCTCGTCTAGTCTGCGGTGTTAAGCTTCTAACAAGTCTGCACATTTTTACCTCGCCGTTCCATGTCACATCATTCTTTTTCTGTCACTTCGTAGTTTACATGTCACATTGTTGACACTCCGATGATGTTGTTTGTGTGGTCATGTTGTTGGTGTGGTCATGTTGTTTGTGTGGTCATGTTGTTTGTGTGGTCATGTTGTTTGTGTGGTCATGTTGTTGGCGTGGTCATGTTGTTTATGTGATCACGTTGTTTGGTGTGGTTCAGTGTTAACATCCCCTGTCATGTTGTTTGTGTGGTCATGTTGTTTGTGTGGTCATGTTGTTGGCGTGGTCATGTTGTTTATGTGATCACGTTCTTTGGTGTGGTTCAGTGTTAACATCCCCTGTCATGTTCTTTGGTGTGGCACCATCTTAAACATCCCCTGTCATGTTGTTTGGTGTGGCACCATCTTAAACATCCCCTGTCATGTTGTTTGGTGTGGTACCATCTTAAACATCCCCTGTCATGTTGCTTGGTGTGGTACCATCTTAAACATCCCCTGTCATGTTGTTTGGTGTGGTACCATCTTTAACATCCCCTGTCATGTTGTTTGGTGTGGCACCATCTTTAACATCCCCTGTCATGTTGTTTGGTGTGGCCCCATCTTTAACATCCCCTGTCATGTTGTTTGGTGTGGCACCATCTTTAACATCCCCTGTCATGTTGTTTGGTGTGGCCCCATCTTAAACATCCCCTGTCATGTTGTTTGGTGTGGTACCATCTTAAACATCCCCTGTCATGTTGTTTGGTGTGGCCCCATCTTAAACATCCCCTGTCATGTTGTTTGGTGTGGCACCATCTTAAACATCCCCTGTCATGTTGTTTGGTGTGGCACCATCTTTAACATCCCCTGTCATGTTGTTTGGTGTGGTTCCATCTTAAACATCCCCTGTCATGTTGTTTGGTGTGGTTCCATCTTAAACATCCCCTGTCATGTTGTTTGGTGTGGCACCATCTTTAACATCCCCTGTCATGTTGTTTGGTGTGGCACCATCTTTAACATCCCCTGTCATGTTGTTTGGTGTGGCCCCATCTTAAACATCCCCTGTCATGTTGTTTGGTGTGGTTCCATCTTTAACATCCCCTGTCATGTTGTTTGGTGTGGCACCATCTTTAACATCCCCTGTCATGTTGTTTGGTGTGGCACCATCTTAAACATCCCCTGTCATGTTGTTTGGTGTGGTACCATCTTAAACATCCCCTGTCATGTTGTTTGGTGTGGCACCATCTTAAACATCCCCTGTCATGTTGTTTGGTGTGGTCCCATCTTAAACATCCCCTGTCATGTTGTTTGGTGTGGCCCCATCTTAAACATCCCGTGTCATGTTGTTTGGTGTGGCACCATCTTAAACATCCCCTGTCATGTTGTTTGGTGTGGCCCCATCTTAAACATCCCGTGTCATGTTGTTTGGTGTGGTTCCATCTTAAAAATCCCCTGTCATGTTGTTTGGTGTGGCACCATCTTAAACATCCCCTGTCATGTTGTTTGGTGTGGCCCCATCTTAAACATCCCCTGTCATGTTGTTTGGTGTGGTTCCATCTTAAACATCCCCTGTCATGTTGTTTGGTGTGGTTCCGTCTTAAACATCCCCTGTCATGTTGTTTGGTGTGGTTCCATCTTAAACATCCCCTGTCATGTTGTTTGGTGTGGTTCCATCTTAAACATCCCCTGTCATGTTGTTTGGTGTGGTTCCATCTTAAACATCCCCTGTCATGTTGTTTGGTGTGGTTCCATCTTAAACATCCCCTGTCATGTTGTTTGGTGTGGTTCCATCTTAAACATCCCCAGTCATGTTGTTTGGTGTGGTACCATCTTAAACATCCCCTGTCATGTTGTTTGGTGTGGCCCCATCTTTAACATCCCCTGTCATGTTGTTTGGTGTGGTACCATCTTAAACATCCCCTGTCATGTTGTTTGGTGTGGTACCATCTTAAACATCCCCTGTCATGTTGTTTGGTGTGGCACCATCTTAAACATCCCGTGTCATGTTGTTTGGTGTGGCACCATCTTAAACATCCCCTGTCATGTTGTTTGGTGTGGCACCATCTTAAACATCCCCTGTCATGTTGTTTAGTGTGGCACCATCTTAAACATCCCCTGTCATTTTGTTTGGTGTGGCACCATCTTAAACATCCCCTGTCATGTTGTTTGGTGTGCCGCCAGTGTAAACATCCCCCGTCATGTTGTTTGGTGTGCCGCCAGTGTTAACATCCCCCGTCATATGTTTTTGCAGACTTCTCATTAATTAAACGCACGTCATCACAGTCAGACATGGCCTTGGGCTGCGTAATGTAAACAACTGCTTAGTGCAAAGAATAACATTAATTAGTGTATAACATTAGTTAGTGTATAACAGCAAAAACGGCGTTTTGGTAAAGTTATTGTTAAACTTAGTAGTGTTGTAGTGGCAGTAATGTAGTGGCAGTATTTTAGTGGTAGTATTGATGCGGCTGTGTTGAGGTACTTGATTCGTGATAGTTGATAAACGATAGTGCTGTGGTGACAGTTGATAAACGATAGTGCTGGAGTGACAAGGCTTAGTCGACAGTTGATAGTGACAATGTTGAGAGGGACAGCGTTGATGAGCCTGGAGATCAGACATCCACAGCCTCTGCACACCGTTGCTATGGACACTTTGCCAAAAGTATCAAGACTTCTCGCTATGACCATCCGAACAATGACGATCGCAGCGCCTGACCTAAAGTTACTTGACTTTCTTATGTCAACTACCTGTAACTTTCCTATGTCAACTACCTGTAACTTGCCTATGTCAACTAACTGTAACTTGCCTATGTCAACTACCTGTAACTTTCCTATATCAACTGCCTGTAACTTTCCTATGTCAACTAACTGTAACTTTCCTATATCAACTGCCTGTAACTTTCCTATGTCAACTACCTGTAACTTTCCTATGTCAACTACCTGTAACTTGCCTATGTCAATTACCTGTAACTTTCCTATATCAACTGCCTGTAACTTTCCTATGTCAACTACCTGTAAATTGCCTATGTCAACTACCTGTAACTTTCCTATGTCAACTATCTGTAACTTTCCTATGTCAACTACCTGTAACTTTCCTATGTCAACTACCTGTAACTTGCCTATGTCAACTACCTGTAACTTGCCTATGTCAACTACCTGTAACTTTCCTATGTCAACTACCTGTAACTTTCCTATGTCAACTACCTGTAACTTGCCTATGTCAACTACCTGTAACTTCTCTATGTCAACTACCTGTAACTTGCCTATGTCAACTACCTGTAACTTTCCTATGTCAACTACCTGTAACTTTCCTATGTCAACTACCTGTAACTTTCCTATGTCAACTACCTGTAACTTTCCTATATCAACTACCTGTAACTTTCCTATGTCAACTACCTGTAACTTTCCTATGTCAACTACCTGTAACTTGCCTATGTCAACTACCTGTAACTTTCCTATGTCAACTACCTGTAACTTGCCTATGTCAACTACCTGTAACTTTCCTATATCAACTGCCTGTAACTTTCCTATGTCAACTACCTGTAACTTTCCTATGACAACTACCTGTAACTTTCCTATGTCAACTACCTGTAACTTTCCTATGTCAACTACCTGTAACTTGCCGATGTCAACTACCTGTAACTTGCCTATGTCAACTACCTGTAACTTGCCTATGTCAACTATCTGTAACTTTCCTATATCAACTGCCTGTAACTTGCCTATGTCAACTATCTGTAACTTTCCTATATCAACTGCCTGTAACTTTCCTATGTCAACTACCTGTAACTTGCCTATGTCAACTACCTGTAACTTTCCTATATCAACTGCCTGTAACTTTCCTACGTCAACTATCTGTAACTTGCCTATGTCAACTATCTGTAACTTTCCTATGTCAACTATCTGTAACTTTCCTATGTCAACTACCTGTAACTTGCCAATGTCAACTATCTGTAACTTGCCATGTCAACTATCTGTAACTTTCCTATGTCAACTACCTGTAACTTGCCAATGTCAACTATCTCGTAACCTTACAGAGATCTTCCTATTTCCAGATATCTGTAAACGTGTGTTCCGTCTTCAATTTAAACATGTCAAGTTAAAATATTTCTGGGTAAAAATTTAAAATATCTTTATATCTGTCAAAAACTTTAAAAAAAAAAACAAAAAAAACATTATTCTAGTTGCGTACCTTGAAAAAGTCGTCTCTCGGCGTCAAATTCTAAAGATTTGGTAGTGGAGTTTTGGGGTTTCTATTGTCTTGTTAATTCTTATGTTGAGCCTTGTAGGTCCTGGGAAATGGTACATGGGCAAGGGGGGTTGTATGGGCGTGTTGGGGTGTAGTGAGGAATGGTATAGTGGGGAGTGGTGTAGTGAATAGGTTCGTAGTCAGTAGGGTCGTAGTGGTGGGGCGTGTAGTTAGTAGGGTCGTAGTTGGGGGTGGGGGGTGTGGTGAGTAGGGTCGTAGGTGGGGGGGGGGG
>CAXITT010000114.1:1432300-1447552 GCA_964033795.1 Lymnaea stagnalis | reverse complement strand
GTGTAGTTAGTGGGGTCGTAGTGGGGGGCGTGTAGCTAGTGGGGTCGTAGTGGGGTGTGTGTAGTTAGTGGGGTCGTAGTGGGGGGTGTGTAGTTAGTGGGGTCGTAGTGGGGGGTGTGTAGTTAGTGGGGTCGTAGTGGGGGTGTTTAGTGAGTAGGGTCTTAGGAGTGTGTGTAGGGGAGTGATGTTGCGAGTAGGGATATCATGGAGAGGTTTATGATAGGGAGGAGGTGAGTGGGGTGGGGGGTAGTGGGGAGGGGTATAGCGTAGAGGGGTGTAGTAACATCGAACGTAGGCTTCCAGTTATGAGTAAGCAAATAATAACATTAAAAAAAACTAAATATAGAAAGTGGTAACAGCTTTTGGTTATCAGACAGACATTTACCCACGCGAACTAAAGTGTTATCAGACAGACATTTACCCACGTGATCTGAAGTTTTTTACATCAGCAGTTTGTAATGGGTATTGCAGGTCGTGTTCCTTCAAAGGTTTGAATGAAGCAAATGTCAATCAATGTCGAACAATAAAGGCCAGGGGGGCCTACATGATTCCTTGCAAAGTTAATAAAGTAGAGAAAAAAAAAAGGTGTGTCGTACGAAGCTTGCCAATATGTTGTCAGATCAAAGGAGAGACACAAATATACGATTATAAAAACAGGAAGCTAGAATAGGAGTTTATCGGAGATTTAAATGAAACGAAACATAGAACAAAACTAAAAAGTTCAGAGACATTTACTAGATCGAAGAATGGAGTGGTTCCCAACCTCAGCTCCAAATGGCTCCCTAGGAGATCAGTGTGCCGTTCCCCAGGGCCCCATGGTAGCTGCATGAAACTATTCAACATTTTTTACATGTAAGACGTCGGCTGGGCGGCCAAGGGTGTCTCCACATAGTCATTGATGCTTTTAAAAGGGTTCCACGAGTCAAAATGTTAGGGAACCACTGGAATAACGTTTTCATTATTTTTATGTGGGGGTGAAACTCTAAAATTTAAACAAGTATTAAAAATGGTATTATTTTTATCAATCAGTATCAGCGGCGGATTCAGAGACGGAAATCTAAATACTTGTTTTTTTTTTATCAATGTACACAAATATTGTGTGCCAAAGTCTGAGGCGTACACAACTATTGTGTGCCAAGTCTGATGTGTACACAAATATTGTGTGCCAAGTCTGAAGTGTACACAAATATTGTGTGCTCAAGTCTGAAGTGTAGACTAATAATATTCTCATCCATCATTTTTCTCCTATGACCAACATTTTCTCATTTTTCTCATAATTGACGTCTGCTCTCCCTCCTACAGACGAGCCTTCGCAGCGGCCACGGTCCATGACATGTTCAACTGGCTGTGCGTCATAGTCCTCCTGCCGCTAGAGGTCGCCTCAGATTACCTCTTCCGGTTGACGGATGCCATCACGAGCGACCTTGCTTACAACCATTCAGAGACGAGCTCGAACTCCAACCCCAAGATGCTCAAGGCCATCACCGAGCCTTTCACGACCAAAATTATTCAGGTTAGCTCCTAAACGTGCAACAAAGATACTCCTAACTTAAGCTTTTGAAGTACATGTTTGTAGGGCTTTCACTTTGCCTTGCGTAGATCAAAGTACATTTTGTAGTACTTTGACGTTGCCTACGTAGATCATCAGTTCCTTTAAAGTCCATGTTGCAATACTTTCACTTTGCCTACGTAGATCATCAGTTCCTTTAACGTACATGTTGCAGTACTTTCACTTTGCCTACGTAGATCATCAGTCCCTATAAGTACATGTTGTAGTACTTTCACTTTGCCTACGTAGATCATCAGTCCCTTTAAAGTACATGTTGTAGTACTTTCACTTTGCCTACGTAGATCATCAGTCCCTTTAAAGTACATGTTGTAGTACTTTCCCTTTGCCTACGTAGATCACCAGTCCCTTTAAAGTACATGTTGCAGTACTTCCACTTTGCCTACGTAGATCACCAGTCCCTTTAAAGTACATGTTGTAGTACTTCCACTTTGCCTACGTAGATCACCAGTCCCTTTAAAGTACATGTTGCAGTACTTTCACTTTGCCTACGTAGATCATCAGTCCTACTGTCAGTACTGAATGAGATGAAGTTTGTTGTTTGTTAATATTATTTTACTTATAATGTGAGCATCTTCTCTAGTTTTATAAGAAATATTGCTAACTGTCAATAGTTTAATGTCATTTTCATTAACACTTGTTCTCCACTTTAAAAAAAAAAAAAAAAAAAAAATGTGTTGTATTTAAAAAAAGTTTAAAAATTGTTTTCCACTTTAAAAAAAAAAAAAAAAAAAAAATGTGTTGTATTTAAAAAAAGTGGGGTGGGGGGAGATGATGAGGTGACAGAGTTGTGGCAATATGTTTCGTAAAATAATTTTAAAAAAACAACAAACAAACCGAATAAGATTTTATTCTATATCCTGATTGTGTTTGGCTCTGATTGTGATTGTGTTTGGCTCTGATTGTGATTGTGTTTGGCTCTGATTGTGATTGTGTCTGCTTGCCTCTGCAGCTGTCCTCGAGCAAGATTCGAGCCATCGCCAGGGGAGAGAATGTAACCGGAAGTATAATTGTTTCAGGTAAGTCGAAATAAAAGTGACTCATTTTTCAAATGACGTATTTTGATAACTTTCCACTTCTTTAAGGGTTAACATATGTTATAAGTTAAATTTTATTTCCTTTCATCAACAATTAAATTAGTTTAGCTTCAAATTGTTTGAAATTGAAAGTACCGACGTTTGAATAACCTTAAGTTAAAAAAAAACAACAACAAAAAAAAAAAAAAAAAAAAAAAAAAGAAAAAAAAAAAAACAAAAAAAAAAAAAAAAGAAAAAAAAAAAAAAAAAAAAAAAAAAAAAAAAAAAAAAAAAAAAAAAAAAAAAAGAGGGGGAAAAAAAACCCACTAATCCATATGCAGGGAGATTACTCTAAATTTAAAATGAAATTCCAATATTATGTTATTACTGGCCTTAACCTTTCTTAAACTGCAGGCGTAACAAAGATAACATGTGCTTAGAATGAAACATGCCGGGCCGATGATTCTATAAATAACAAGGCCCACAGCACAGGAAGGCCCACACACAATCATATATTATAATAAAGTTAGGCCACATTACAAAACAAACAAAATGTAAAGAACACTTGAAAAGCCCCGCCCTTCTGCTCCAGGTGACCATGTCTTCAGTGACTGGGAAGGCTCGGATGCTGCAGCGGGCGCCATCTTGCTGGTCGTCTCCCTTGTGCTGCTGTGTGTTTGCCTGGTTCTGGTCGTGAAAATTCTCAGCTCCCTGCTTCGCGGAGCTATCGCCAAAATTATACAGGTAAACATCAACAAAGAGCGTAGTAAATTAATACATTTAAAAAAATGGTCAAAGTCCACAGTTAGACATGAGCTTCCATGATAAAATAGATTTATAATTTATTTCTATTTTAATGTGTTTTTTTGTTGTTTTTTTTAAGAGAGAGAAATGCAAAGGATGAAAACGATGAACGTAAAAGTTTGAAGTGTTTTGAAGTTGATTTTTACCATTTATTGAACATTTCTAAATCAAAATAATATCCATTGTTTTGAAAGTCAGCCACATTCAAGCTGACTGTGTCTAAATTATCATCCTGTCAATTAATCCCACCCCACACCCCCACACCCCCACCCTTCTTTCTTTGCCAACAGAGGGTCGTCAACGCCGACTTCCCAGGACCGTTTCGACACCTGACCGGATATTTCGTCATCCTCGTGGGGGCAGGTCTCACCATCGTGGTGCAGAGCAGCTCCATCTTCACGTCGGCGCTGACGCCCCTGGTCGGAGTCGGCGCCATCCACCTCAACCGCATGTACCCCCTGACCATCGGCTCCAACATCGGCACGACCGTCACGGGCATCCTGGCGGCCTTGACCTCGTCGCCCTCGACGTTCCGGGAGTCGCTCCAGATCGCGCTGTGCCACCTGTTCTTCAACATCTCCGGCGTCTTCCTGTGGTACGTCGTGCCCGTCACGAGGCAGCTGCCCCTGGGTCTGGCCAAATTTCTCGGGCAGACCGTGCACACGTACCGCTGGTTCGCCGTCGTCTACCTGATCCTGGTGTTCTTCATGCTGCCCCTGGTCGTGTTCGGCCTGTCGTTGGCCGGCTGGGAGGTGCTCCTCGGCGTCGGTGCTCCCGTCGTTCTTCTCGTCGTCTTCGTCATCGTGGTCAACATCTTACAGAACAAGGCCCCGCATGTTCTACCACGCCGGTTGAAGTCGTGGGACGATTCGGGCATCCCAGAACCCTTGAGGTCACTCCGGCCTTATGACAAGATTTTCGTCGCGCTGTCCAAATGCTGTACGGTTTGCTCCAAAAAACCGGAAGCTGCCGGAAGCGGTTGCGTGAACGGCGGGTATGCAAATGACTTGGACGAGACAATGAGCAGTCACAGCAGTCAGAAAAACTTGATCAATGGAAGCACGCAGTTTACACCTCTCTAGATTGTGTACGTGATATGCTCTGTACACATGCGTACGTGATGCGTGCTGTACACAAGTGTATGGGGTATGTTGTGTACACAAGTGTATGAAATGTTCGGTACTTAAGTGTGTGTGATATGTTCTGTACACAAGTGTGTGTGATATGCTCTGTACACATGCGTACGTGATGCGTGCTGTACACAAGTGTATGGGGTATGTTGTGTACACAAGTGTATGAAATGTTCGGTACTTAAGTGTGTGTGATATGTTCTGTACACAAGTGTGTGTGATATGTTCTGTACACAAGTGTGTGTGTGATATGGAGGGTATAGACGTGTATGCTAATTGTTCTGTACATAAGTTTATCTGATAAGCTCTGCGTACAAGTATATTTGATGTGTTCTGCATGGAAGTGTATAAGAGTATGAAAGCCGTCTCATAGGTGTATGATTATGTCTGACCTAGATCTCTATGTGTGCTTCTACACGTTTCTGCCATAAATGGTACCGACAGATGTATGTCTTGTGTGCTTTGATGTGCTAAACAATTCGTCATTCTTGACCCATCTATTTTGTATATATGTGTATGATAACTTCTCACTCATATTTCCGTATGTATAGTATACAAGGGTATGAAAGAATTCGCACTCATCTTCGCACATCTTTTCATATCAGTGTATGCAAGGAGTCCGACTCCAATGGTGTGTATAAAATGTATAATTTAGAGAAGAAGCCTCTTCAATGCTTTCATATTTTTATGTGAACATTTTTTTACCCATACATGCATACATATATATATATATATATATAAACATATGAAAAAGTCTCACTCCAATGTCTTGTATATGATACAACATTCTCGCCAATATTCTCATATGTGTTAACCATGGCGTCATCGCTGTACATTTCTCCTGAATAAATTATTCCTTAAATTTTTGAACAAAAAAATCAGGGCTTTGTGTTGAGTTTGAAAGGTTTGATAAACATAAGACATTCTCAGACATTCTCAGACATTCTCAGACATTCTCAGACATTCTCAGACATTCTCAGACATTCTGTTTTGGAATTTGATCATTTATTTAACACTGTTTTGGGTAAATAATAATGAGTGTTGCTATTAAAATAATTCGCTAACAGAAGGGTTTGGGAACAAGCAGGTGTCACAGACTGCCGCTCAAACTGTGAGAGTAGATGGTGTATATGAGTAAGGGGAGTATGAGAGTAAATGGAGTGTGAGAGTAATAGAGTATGAGAGTATGAGAGCATGAAGGAGTGTGAGAGTATGAGGGAGTGTGAGAATAAGAGAGTGTGAGGGAGTGTGAGAATAAGAGAGCATGAGGGAGTGTGAGAATAAGAGAGCATGAGGGAGTGTGAGAATAAGAGAGTGTGAGGGAGTGTGAGAATAAGAGAGTGTGAGGGAGTGTGAGAGTAAGAGCGTGTGAGGGAGTGCGAGAATAAGAGAGTGTGAGGAAGTGTGAGAATAAGAGAGTGTGAGGGAGTGTGAGAATAAGAGAGTGTGAGGGAGTGTGAGAATAAGAGAGTGTGAGGGAGTGTGATAATAAGAGAGTGTGAGGGAGTGTGAGAGTAAGAGAGTGTGAGGGAGTGTGAGAATAAGAGAGTGTGAGGGAGTGTGAGAATAAGAGAGTGTGAGGGAGTGTGAGAATAAGAGAGTGTGAGGGAGTGTGAGAATAAGAGAGTGTGAGGGAGTGTGAGAATAAGAGAGTGTGAGGGAGTGTGAGAATAAGAGAGTGTGAGGGAGTGTGAGAATAAGAGAGTGTGAGGGAGTGTGAGAATAAGAGAGTGTGAGGGAGTGTGAGAATAAGAGAGTGTGAGGGAGTGTGAGAATAAGAGAGTGTGAGGGAGTGTGAGAATAAGAGAGTGTGAGGGAGTGTGAGAATAAGAGAGTGTGAGGGAGTGTGAGAATAAGAGAGTGTGAGGGAGTGTGAGAATAAGAGAGTGTGAGGGAGTGTGAGAATAAGAGAGTGTGAGGGAGTGTGAGAATAAGAGAGTGTGAGGGAGTGTGAGAATAAGAGAGTGTGAGGGAGTGTGAGAATAAGAGAGTGTGAGGGAGTGTGAGAATAAGAGAGTGTGAGGGAGTGTGAGAATAAGAGAGTGTGAGGGAGTGTGAGAATAAGAGAGTGTGAGGGAGTGTGAGAATAAGAGAGTGTGAGGGAGTGTGAGAATAAGAGAGTGTGAGGGAGTGTGAGAATAAGAGAGTGTGAGGGAGTGTGAGAATAAGAGAGTGTGAGGGAGTGTGAGAATAAGAGAGTGTGAGGGAGTGTGAGAATAAGAGAGTGTGAGGGAGTGTGAGAATAAGAGAGTGTGAGGGAGTGTGAGAATAAGAGAGTGTGAGGGAGTGTGAGAATAAGAGAGTATGAGGGAGTGTGAGAATAAGAGAGTGTGAGGGAGTGTGAGAATAAGAGAGTGTGAGGGAGTGTGAGAATAAGAGAGTGTGAGGGAGTGTGAGAATAAGAGAGTGTGAGGGAGTGTGAGAATAAGAGAGTATGAGGGAGTGTAAGAATAAGAGAGTGTGAGGGAGTGTGAGAATAAGAGAGTATGAGGGAGTGTGAGAATAAGAGAGTGTGAGGGAATGTGAGAATAAGAGAGTGTGAGGGAGTGTGAGAATAAGAGAGTGTGAGGGAGTGTGAGAATAAGAGAGTATGAGGGAGTGTGAGAATAAGAGAGTGTGAGGGAGTGTGAGAATAAGAGAGTATGAGGGAGTGTGAGAATAAGAGAGTGTGAGAGTAAGAGAGTGTGAGGGAGTGTGAGAATAAGAGAGTGTGAGGCAGTGTGAGAATAAGAGAGTGTGAGGGAGTGTGAGAATAAGAGAGTGTGAGTGAGTGTGAGAGTAAATGAAGTTTGAAAGAATGAGAGTATGAGAATAACAGAGTGTGAGAGTAAGAGATTGTGAGAGTATGAGAGTTTGAGAGTAAGGTAGTGTGAGAGGAAGATAGTATGAGAGTGTGAGCGAGAGTGAGAGTAAATGGAGTGTGAGAGTAAGAGAGTATGAGGGAGAGCGAGAATAAGAGAAAGTGAGGAAGTGTGCGAATAAGAGAATGAATGGTGGGGAGGGTGAGAGTAATAGAGTGTAGGGGAGTGTGAGAGTAAATGGAGTTTGAGAGTACAGGGAGTGCGTGAAAAAGGGAGTGTGAGATAATGGGAGTGTGAGATAATGGGAGTGCGTGAAAAAGGGAGTGTGAGATAATGGGAGTGTGAGATAATGGGAGTGTGAGATAATGGGAGTGTGAGATAATGGGAGTGTGAGATAATGGGAGTGTGAGATAATGGGAGTGTGAGATAATGGGAGTGTGAGATAATGGGAGTGTGAGATAATGGGAGTGTGAGATAATGGGAGTGTGAGATAATGGGAGTGTGAGATAATGGGGGTGTGAGATAATGGGAGTGTGAGATAATGGGAGTGTGAGATAATGGGAGTGTGAGATAATGGGAGTGTGAAAGTAAAGGCGTGAGAGAGGAAGTGATTTTAAGAGTAAAGGGAATCTGTGAGGAGGGAATTATGAGAGGGAGGAGCGTGAGGAGACAGGTGAGAAGACAAGTGAGAAGACAGGTGAGAGGACAGGTGAGGAGACAGGTGAGAAGACAGGTGAGGAGACAGGTGAGAAGACAGGTGAGAAGACAGTTGAGGAGACAGGTGAGAGGACAGGTTGAGAGGACAGGGTGAGAGGACAGGTGAGAAGACAGGTGAGGAGACAGGTGAGAGGACAGGTTGAGAGGACAGGGTGAGAGGACAGGTGAGAAGACAGGTGAGGAGACAGGTGAGAAGACAAGAGAGGAGACAGGTGAGAGGACAGGTTGAGAGGACAGGGTGAGAGGACAGGTGAGAAGACAGGTGAGAAGACAGGTGAGAGGACATGTGAGAGGACAGGTGAGGAGACAGGTGAGAAGACAGGTGAGAAGACAGTTGAGGAGACAGGTGAGAAGACAGGTGAGAAGACAGGTGAGAGGACATGTGAGAGGACAGGTGAGGAGACAGGTGAGAAGACAGGTGAGAAGACAGTTGAGGAGACAGGTGAGAAGACAGGTGAGAAGACAGGTGAGAGGACATGTGAGAGGACAGGTGAGGAGACAGGTGAGAAGACAGGTGAGAAGACAGTTGAGGAGACAGGTGAGAAGACAGGTGAGAAGACAGGTGAGAGGACATGTGAGAGGACAGGTGAGGAGACAGGTGAGAAGACAGGTGAGAAGACAGTTGAGGAGACAGGTGAGAAGACAGGTGAGAAGACAGGTGAGAGGACATGTGAGAGGACAGGTGAGGAGACAGGTGAGAAGACAGGTGAGAAGACAGTTGAGGAGACAGGTGAGAAGACAGGTGAGAAGACAGGTGAGAGGACATGTGAGAGGACAGGTGAGGAGACAGGTGAGAAGACAGGTGAGAAGACAGTTGAGGAGACAGGTGAGAAGACAGGTGAGAAGACAGGTGAGAGGACATGTGAGAGGACAGGTGAGGAGACAGGTGAGAAGACAGGTGAGAAGACAGTTGAGGAGACAGGTGAGAAGACAGGTGAGAAGACAGGTGAGGAGACAGGTGAGAAGACAGGTGAGAGACAGGTGAGAGAGAAGACAGGTGAGGAGACAGGTGAGAAGACAGGACTTTTAAATCATTTATATCAATAGCTATAAAAAAATGTACTTAAAGTCCGTGCACTTCTTGGCATACTTTGACGGACGAAATCTACTGAAACGAGGGCTGAGAAATCTTACAGGAGGAAACAGATAGTCAAGCCTTCAATAAATTCAATAGACCCATTGAATATATGTGTTTCAGTAACAGACTGATGTTAAATTGAACAAAATATGCACCTAAGGACGAGAGAGGATTAATTATTTATTTATTTTGGGTAAATTTCCCTCCACCATTTCAGAGATATTCTTAAAACTTTTCAGAATCCGCCAGGCGTAAATAATCTCAAACTCAACTTATTCTTTCTTCCTTTTTTACTGTCCTACATCTGTCGTGTAGTGACTACGTTTGTAAGCCTAAGACTACGGCACTAAGACGAGCCTAAGACTACGGCCCTGCGACGAGCCTAAGACAAAGGCACTGCGATGAGCCTTAGACTACGGCACTATAACGAGCCTAAGACTACGGCACTGATACAAGCCTAAGAAAACGGCACTGCGACGAGCCTAAGACTACGGCACTGCGACGAGCCTAAGACTACGGCACTGCGACGAGCCTAAGACTACGGCACTGCAACGAGCCTAAGACTACGGCACTGCGACGAGCCTAAGACTACGGCACTGCGACGAGCCTAAGACTACGGCACTGCGACGAGCCTAAGACTACCTTCGACGAGCCTAAGACTTCGGCACTGCGACGAGCCTAAGACTACGGCACTGCGACGAGCCTAAGACTACGGCACTGTGAAGAGCCCCCCCCCCCAAAAAAAAACAAAACAAACTGTTTCGGGAGTTAGTTATTTTGTTTTTTTGTTGCTTTTTTTTTGTTGGGTTTATTTTAAATTTAAAAAAATCAATAATGAAGGGTGTTTTCAGTGAAACAGTTACCGCAGTTTTTGTTTGCGCTCATTGACCAAACTACTCTTTGGAGCTTAAAACTACGTTTGCCTTTTGAGAGCCAAAAACACTAACTCCAGTGGGGAACAGGTCAGTGCAGCTAACAGGTCAGTGCAGCTAACAGGTCAGTGCAGCTAACAGGTCAGTGCAGGTAACAGGTCAGTGCAGCTGACCTAACTTCGTTCATATCGGTATACATTTCAACTCTGTTGTAATTTTTTGACAATGTTATGTGTGGTGTTGCACATTTAACTGTGGGAGACCCACTGGCGTTACTTCGTTAGCTTTTCAAGCTTGATGACATGAACACGCCCAGGAGTCGATCAATATCAATCCATGTTGCGCCATGTATTGATAATTGCCTTTTGATTGACTCAAATCGATATATTTTGACGTCTACCGCCCAAACCAGTGGAGCAGTGGAGCAGGAGGACGTGTTGTATGACACATTTGCAAAGAGTTCGTTACCAATCAACCGTATCAAGGGATATTCTTCTTTGTTAAGGATACTGACTTTGTTCTTTCCTGGCATAAATGCCACATAAAACTTACAATGGGGCCAGAAACCCAGAGACATAAGAACCCCGGTCCTAGACTTAGGACCCTGTTCCTAGACTTAGGACCCTGTTCCTAGACTTAGGACACTGTTCCTAGACTTAGGACCCTGTTCCTAGACTTAGGACCCTGTTCCTAGACTTAGGACCCTGTTCCTAGACTTAGGACCCTGTTCCTAGACTTAGGACCCTGTTCCTAGACTTAGGACCCTGTTCCTAGACTTTAGGACCCTTTTCCTAGATTTAAGGACCCTGTTCCTAGACTTAGGACCCTGTTCCTAGACTTATGACCCTGTTCCTAAACTTAATGACCCTGTTCCTAGACCTAGCACCCTGTTCCTAGACTTAAGGACCCTGTTCCTAGACTTAGGACCCTGTTCCTAGACTTAAGGACCCTATTCCTAGACGTAGGACCCTGTTCCTAGACTTAAGGACCCTATTCCTAGACGTAGGACCCTGTTCCTAGACTTAAGGACCCTGTTCCTAGATTTGTGGACCTTTAAAATGTATCAACTACTTTTTAAGATCATCATTAGTTTAATTTGTATTCCCGCCCAGAAGCCAGAACACAGCACAAGCGTTAGTTTCACCGAAGTACCGACGATTGTATAATATCAGACATTTGTACCAGGAGACGCTAAAAGATCAATTTCCTTTCAGAAAACTTTTAAAAATTACCAACGTTATCTTCACGAAATAATAGTTTTACAGTAAAATTATTCACGTAGGAGATCTTCCAAGCATGTATTAGGAGATCTTTCAATGCCTGTATGAGGAGATCTTTCAATGCCTGTATGAGGAGATCTTTCAATGCCTGTATTAGGAGATCTTTCAATGCCTGTATGAGGAGATCTTTCAATGCATGTATTAGGAGATCTTTCAATGCCTGTATTTAGTAATTGCACGAAGTTTTGATTCTGCGCGCTCGGGGGGAGGGGGGGTGCACCCTTCACATGTCTCTGGACATGATGGTCAGACATATAGTACCTGCAGATATAGACATGATGGTCAGATATATAGTACCTGCAGATATAGACATGATGGTCAGACATATAGTACCTGCAGATATAGAAATGATGATAAGACCTATAGTACCTGCAGATATAGACCTGGTTGTTAAACCTATAGTACCTGCAGATATACACCTGGTTGTTAAACCTATAGTACCTGCAGATAAACACCTGGTTGTTAAACCTATAGTACCTGCAGGCATAGGCATGAAACAGTCAGACCTTTGGTAACAGCAGATATAGGCATAATGATCAGACCTATAATACCTGCAGTTATAGGTATGATAGTCAGATCTATTGCACCTAAAGGAATAGATATGATGTAGTCAGGATTATAGTATTCGCAGGTAAAGGTTCGATGACCAGACCTATAGTACCGGCAGATTTAGACATGATAGAGTCATACCTATAAAGTCTGCAGGTATTAAAATGTTTCGAACAATAATAATAATAATAATAAGAGGTCTTATATAGCGCGGTACCCCAGCCTAGGGCTGGGCTCACCGCGCTGTACATACAAATTTTATCAAAAGAGACATAATCAGGACATTAAAATAAAATACATTTATGAAATAAAAACAGCAATGTATATTCAGCCACCCCACCACATAATTTTTACAAGGCAAACCATGGACGGCAGCCAGCCAGATCGTTTATCTAGGTCTTCCAATAGTCTGTTTGGGACTTCTTCAATAACGAGCTACGATGTGACGTAGATTTGCTTTGCATGGTTGGGCTTTATGTTTGCAAACACTAATTAGCCAATGTTTTGGTTCACAGTCAACCAAGTGAGACGCCAAGTTAACATCACGACCTCACTAACTATTGTAGTGGGACACTGTAGTGGGACATTGTAAATTATAAATTTAAGGACTGCATTCAAGCCTAGAAAATGTTGCCATCTCATTCAAGGGACCTTGTAGCTGTATCCCTATGGAGGCTCTTCTGAACTTTGAACGGAAAGAGTTTATTCCGAATCTTTGAGATATTATTATTATTGTCCTTGTCTTAAAGTTTCATTATTTTAGTTTTTATTCATAAGAAACTTGCTGAGGTAAGCTTTTTTTTGTAATCAGTATGTAATAAATATTGTAATGTGTAATTAATGTGTATTAATATGTCACCAGCATTGGACTATCATGTAACCATTCTTTAAACAACATGTAACCAACATGTAACCAGGATTTTGAACAACTGTCACGATTCTGCAAACAAGTCACAAAATACATCATGTAAGATTGTGTACCAAACTATATTGAGTGTTCAAGGATTCCGTATCATTTTAACATACGACACATTGAATGTGATGATCGAAGCTTCCAGATTCTCTGTTGCAGTTTCTCTACTGCCCACCTCGAGCCCTTCTCAAGATTGAATCTGTTTGTTTATTTTGATTAAGAAGGTTAAGGAGAAGGGATTAGTGCGGTGATGGTTCCGGCTTTGGCGTAACGCTACGATATTGATAGGAAGGGATGTAACGAAGGGATGTAACGAAGGGATGTAACGAAGGGATGTAACGAAGGGATGTAACGAAGGGATGTAACGAAGGGATGTAACGAAGGGATGTAACGAAGGGATGTAACGAAGGGATGTAACGAAGGGATGTAACGAAGGAATGTAACGAAGGGATGTAACGAAGGGATGTAACGAAGGGATTTAACGAAGGGATGTAACGAAGGGATGTAACGAAGGGATTAACGATCTGATACACCAGGTGATTTCTGTTGAAGGTGAGGTAAAAGACATTAATTTGTTGGTGATTAAAAGACTGGATGGAAATGTGGAAGAAGAAGGAGATATCAAGGATAGGTTTGAACAGTGTCAATACTTTGAAATAATGAATCACCACGACAAATACCCTGGAGATTAAATATTAATTTATCCTGGCAGTTGGTATGATTATACGTTGTGACGTAAAGGGGACGGCGTGGGAACAACCTATGATCTTAGATTATAAGATTATACGGAATTTGACATGGTTTCAGGAGTGGGGGAAGAGAGAGGGGGAGGGGGCGTTTAAAACAAAAATGGGGGTTGAAAAGAAAACAGGGATAGGAGAGATCTTGTTGAAGTTTGGGGTAGTCAATGGTCGACGCATCGTGGCTCTTTAGTGACCTGAGGGCGCCTCTTTAGCGACCTGAGGGCGCCTCTTTAGTGACCTGAATGCGGCTCTTTAGCAACCTGAGTGCAGCTCTTTAGCGACCTGAGGGCGCCTCTTTAGCGACCTGAGGGCGCCTCTTTAGTGACCTGAATGCGGCTCTTTAGCGACCTGAGGGCGCCTCTTTAGCGACCTGAGTGCGGCTCTTTAGCGACCTGAGGGCGCCTCTTTAGCGACCTGAGTGCGGCTCTTTAGCGACCTGAGGGCGCCTCTTTAGCGATCTGAGGGCGCCTCTTTAGCTACCTGAGGGCGGCTCTTTAGCTACCTGAGGGCGCCTCTTTAGCGACCTGAGGGAGGCTCTTTAGCTACCTGAGGGCGCCTCTTTCTGACCTGAGGGCGCGTCTTGAGCGACCTGAGTGCGGCTCTTTAGCGACCTGAGGGCGCCTCTTTAGCGACCTGAGGGCGGCTCTTTAGCGACCTGAGGGCGCCTCTTTAGCGATCTGAGGGCGCCTCTTTAGCTACCTGAGGGCGGCTATTTAGCTACCTGAGGGCGCCTCTTTAGCGACCTGAGGGAGGCTCTTTAGCTACCTGAGGGCGCCTCTTTCGCGATCTGAGGGCGGCTCTTTAGCTACCTGAGGGCGGCTCTTTAGCTACCTGAGGGCGCCTCTTTAGCGACCTGAGGGCGGCTCTTTAGCGACCTGATGGCGCCTCTTTAGCGACCTGAGGGCGCCTCTTTAACGACCTGAGGGCGCCTCTTTAGTGACCTGTAGGCGCCTCTTTAACGACCTGAGTGCGGCTCTTTAGCGACCTGATTGCGGCTCGGCCAGTCGGTCACAAATCGGGTTTGACTCCGAAAAACATGGTTCTTGACAGGTTCTTAAAAATGAAATTTGGCTCTCCAAATTTGTTTAATCGTCCTGCTGCTGATTTGTTGGTTCTTTTGACTAATGCGTGTGCCGACCACTGGCGTAGTGGCTATTGTGGATGAATGGATGAGAGCGTTGTCAGGGTCCTAGAAGCAGCATTGAAAGCAAGACAATTTAAGGATAAACAAGAAACACTACAGAGTAGGAGTGGGATGCGAGGTAAAATAAAATAAAACTAAACTTAAATTGCAACACATTTAAACACGAATTCACAGAAAACTGTTTTTATAGCAAACAAGTGTTACATAATGGTAACATCTCCCAGTAAACTGTAGCCTATATTATAATAAACAAGTGTTACATAATCGTAACATCTCCCAGTAAACTGTAGCCTATATTATAACAAACAAGTGTTACATAATGGTAACATCTCCCAGTAAACTGTAGCCTATATTATAACAAACAAGTGTTACATAATGGTAACATCTCCCAGTAAACTGTAGCCTATATTATAATAAACAAGTGTTACATAATCGTAACATCTCCCAGTAAACTGTAGCCTATATTATAACAAACAAGTGTTACATAATGGTAACATCTCCCAGTAAACTGTAGCCTATATTATAACAAACAAGTGTTACATAATGGTAACATCTCCCAGTAAACTGTAGCCTATATTATAACAAACAAGTGTTACATAATGGTAACATCTCCCAGTAAACTGTAGCCTATATTATAA
>CAXITT010000114.1:1412634-1431800 GCA_964033795.1 Lymnaea stagnalis | reverse complement strand
GGGGGGGGGGGGTCAAGTGCCCCACCTTGCCCCTTCCTGCGGGCGCCCATGGTTATAATTGTTATGGCTATCGCTTACTCAAATTAATGCAGATAATATGCACAATAATTGACATATTTTGTAAAATCAGTCAATTAAAGCCCCTCTCCCCTCAAAACCCGTTACCTTAGTGAAGCGCCGGTACAGTTGCTGGTAAACAGTCATAGAAAACTAAAGAGCGATTGGTGCGAAACTAAATGAAAGCTAAACGAAATTAAATGAAAGCTAAATGAAACTAAAAGAAAGCTGAATGAAACTAAATGAAAGCTAAATGAAACTAAATGAAAGCTAAATGAAACTAAATGAAAGCTAAATGAAACTAAATGAAAGCTAAATGAAACTAAATGAAAGCTAAATGGAACTGAAAACTCGAAAAATAACTAAAGACTTGTGTGAATTTTTAAAAGTTATTTATCTCAGAGTCCGATGCAAGTCTTTGGTTATGAACAGCTTTCTATTTACAATGAACATTTCATTTCATGTGCTGACTGGCTGATTGGTTGACTGGTTGACTGGTTGATTAGCTGACTGGCTGATTGGCTGATATTAAATGATATGAAGTTACAGAGGCGTCGCCTTCGGTGGTATTTAATCTCATAAGATATAATAGGAGTGTTTTAGGCTGTACATATAATAGGAGTGTTTTATGATGTAGATATAATAGGAGTGTTTTATGATGTACATATAATAGGAGTGTTTTATGATGTACATATAATAGGAGTGTTTTATGATGTACATATAATAGGAGTGTTTTATGATGTAGATATAATAGGAGTGTTTTATGATGTAGATATAATAGGAGTGTTTTATGATGTACATATAATAGGAGTGTTTTATGATGTAGATATAATAGGAGTGTTTTATGATGTAGATATAATAGGAGTGTTTTATGATGTACATATAATAGGAGTGTTTTATGATGTAGATATAATAGGAGTGTTTTATGATGTAGATATAATAGGAGTGTTTTATGATGTACATATAATAGGAGTGTTTTATGATGTACATATAATAGGAGTGTTTTATGATGTACATATAATAGGAGTGTTTTAGGCTGTACATATAATAGGAGTGTTTTAGGCTGTACATAAAATAGGAGTGTTTTAGGCTGTACATATAATAGGAGTGTTTTATGATGTACATATAATAGGAGTGTTTTATGATGTAGAGATAATAGGAGTGTTTTATGATGTAGATATAATAGGAGTGTTTTATGATGTACATATAATAGGAGTGTTTTATGATGTACATATAATAGGAGTGTTTTATGATGTACATATAATAGGAGTGTTTTAGGCTGTACATATAATAGGAGTGTTTTAGGCTGTACATAAAATAGGAGTGTTTTAGGCTGTACATATAATAGGAGTGTTTTATGATGTACATATAATAGGAGTGTTTTATGATGTAGAGATAATAGGAGTGTTTTATGATGTAGATATAATAGGAGTGTTTTATGATGTACATATAATAGGAGTGTTTTATGATGTACATATAATAGGAGTGTTTTATGATGTACATATAATAGGAGTGTTTTAGGCTGTACATATAATAGGAGTGTTTTATGATGTAGATATAATAGGAGTGTTTTATGATGTACATATAATAGGAGTGTTTAATGATGTACATATAATAGGAGTGTTTTATTATGTACATATAATAGGAGTGTTTTATGATGTACATATAATAGGAGTGTTTTATTATGTACATATAATAGGAGTGTTTTATGATGTACATATAATAGGAGTGTTTTATGATGTAGATATAATAGGAGTGTTTTATGATGTACATATAATAGGAGTGTTTTATGATGTACATATAATAGGAGTGTTTTATGATGTACATATAATAGGAGTGTTTAATGATGTACATATAATAGGAGTGTTTTATTATGTACATATAATAGGAGTGTTTTATGATGTACATATAATAGGAGTGTTTTATTGCATATTTTTATTTTCATTCATCACAACTGTGGCTATTTTTCACAAATGTTTGCAAACCCCCCCCCCCCTTGGTCTCGAAATGACCATCCTTGGTCTAGGAATGACCACCCTTGGTCTAGGAATGACCATCCTTGGTCTAGGAATTACCATCCTTGGTCTAGGAATGACCACCCTTGGTCTAGGAATGACCACCCTTGGTCTAGGAATGACCAGCCTTGGTCTAGGAATGACCACCCTTGGTCTAGGAATGACCACCCTTGGTCTAGGAAGACCATCCTTGGTCTAGGAATGACCATCCTTGGTCTAGGAATGACCATCCTTGGTCTAGGAATGACCATCCTTGGTCTAGGAATGACCATCCTTGGTCTAGGAATGACAAGCCTTGATCTAGGAATGACCATCCTTGGTCTAGGAATGACCATCCTTGGTCTAGGAATGACCATTCACTCACACTACGTCTCACGACGTTCAGATTGGAAGCAAATGAACACCCCCCACTCGACACAGTGTTCTAGTGTAACAAACAAAACAATCTTGCGCACCATCCACGGGAAAGACGTTCCTGTGTGTGTGTGTGTGTGTGTGTGTGTGTTTGTGTGTGTGCAGACCAATGTAGGCTGACATTAAACGTCCACGCCCGACCAAGCCGCAGACCACAATCGTAGGGTCCACCGGGTAGTTGCTCAAAATACCCGGATGCGGACCGGGTGAAAAAACCAACAAAAACACAACTGCTATTGGCTCAGTCCTAATCTTAATGGCGACCCTTGAATGAGACTCCAATGGAACTCTTGCACAAAAGATGAACACCGTTGATTTAACGATAAGGTTCTGTCACAAAAGCAGTTTAGTCTTTCGTCAGTAATAAATATAACTTTACTCCGCACTCTTCATATGACGTCAAGTTCTTGGTGACGGATAAATTCGAGAGACTTCGACATTTTTACAAAAACCAACATTACGTTTCCTATCTTCCAACCTCATCCCTCCCCCCCCCACCCGACCCCAACTCAACCCCCCTTTTTCCAAACTTCTAAGTCTGGAAGTCTGAGTCAGTGTTTGAATATAAATCTGTGGGGGGAACACACATCCCGTTAATACATTAGTTGGTGAAGAAATCTTGTATTTCCGAACCCACCTGAAACCGGTGCAATACATCCATGACTGACCCTTGTTGGAACTCCAGTAGAGCATGACTATTTCCACACAGGAGTCAGGAGTCAAGGCCTGGGAAAATGTTTTGGAATTCCCTCAAAATCCCCCCCCCCCCCACTCTTCTCTCCTCCGCTATCTCGAACTAAATATGTCATTGTTTCTTGGCTGTAGAAATATAACAGGAATGTCATCCCCTTGCACTCCTGCAGGAGTCGAACTTTGCTTCAACTCCCTACTCTTGTACCTACTCCCTACCTCTACCCCCGTGTCAGTGGGACCAGTAGAACACGCATAAATCTACCCCCGTGTCACTGGGACCAGTAGAACACGCATGCCTCTACCCCGTCTCAGTGGGACCAGTAGAACACGCATACCTCTACCCCCGTCTCAGTGGGACCAGTAGAACATGCATGCCTCTCCCCGTCTCAGTGGGACCAGTAGAACACGCATGCCTCTACCCCCATGTCAGTGGGACCAGTAGAACACGCATGCCTCTCCCCCCATGTCAGTGGGACCAGTAGAACACGCATGCCTCTACCCCCGTATCAGTGGGACCAGTAGAACACGCATGCCTCTCCCCCCATGTCAGTGGGACCAGTAGAACACGCATGCCTCTACCCCCGTGTCAGTGGGACCAGTAGAACACGCATGCCTCTCCCCCCATGTCAGTGGGACCAGTAGAACACGCATGCCTCTACCCCCGTATCAGTGGGACCAGTAGAACACGCATGCCTCTCCCCCCATGTCAGTGGGACCAGTAGAACACGCATGCCTCTACCCCCGTATCAGTGGGACCAGTAGAACACGCATGCCTCTCCCCCCATGTCAGTGGGACCAGTAGAACACGCATGCCTCTACCCCCGTATCAGTGGGACCAGTAGAACACGCATGCCTCTCCCCCCATGTCAGTGGGACCAGTAGAACACGCATGCCTCTACCCCCGTATCAGTGGGACCAGTAGAACACGCATGCCTCTCCCCCCATGTCAGTGGGACCAGTAGAACACGCATGCCTCTACCCCCGTATCAGTGGGACCAGTAGAACACGCATGCCTCTCCCCCCATGTCAGTGGGACCAGTAGAACACGCATGCCTCTACCCCCGTATCAGTGGGACCAGTAGAACACGCATGCCTCTCCCCCCATGTCAGTGGGACCAGTAGAACACGCATGCCTCTACCCCCGTATCAGTGGGACCAGTAGAACACGCATGCCTCTCCCCCCATGTCAGTGGGACCAGTAGAACACGCATGCCTCTACCCCCGTATCAGTGGGACCAGTAGAACACGCATGCCTCTCCCCCCATGTCAGTGGGACCAGTAGAACACGCATGCCTCTACCCCCGTATCAGTGGGACCAGTAGAACACGCATGCCTCTCCCCCCATGTCAGTGGGACCAGTAGAACACGCATGCCTCTACCCCCATGTCAGTGGGACCAGTAGAACACGCATGCCTCTACCCCCGTATCAGTGGGACCAGTAGAACACGCATGCCTCTAACCCCCGTATCAGTGGGACCAGTAGAACACGCATGCCTCTACCCCCATGTCAGTGGGACCCCGGATTCCAAGATTTCGATTTTCCATCAGGAAGCGGCGATGTCGTCACAGCAGTACGCGTCGGACAGGCAAGTTTTATTACAAATCTATAGGAACTGCTCGCAACGCTTACATCGGCTGTACCACGTTCAACTACTCACAGCGCTTTCATCGGCTGTACCACGTTCAACAACTCACAACGCTTACATCGGCTGTACCACGTTCAACTACTCACAACGCTTTCATCGGCTGTACCACGTTCAACTACTCACAACGCTTACATCGGCTGTACCACGTTCAACTACTCACAACGCTTTCATCGGCTGTACCACGTTCAACTACTCACAGCGCTTACATCGGCCTTACTACGTTGGTCTACTCACAGCGCTTACATCGGCCTTACTACGTTGGTCTACTCGCAGCGCTTACACCGGCTGTACCTCGTTAATTGATAGCATACTTTTAATGGTAGGAAAGTCAGTTGATGTTTTTGAAACTATGTTAGTTTATTTTCTCATCTTTTCGGATACGCCAGCAATTTCTTGTGTTTTATTTACGTAGATATCAGTTGGATGATTTACATAATATATACTGTGTTACATGGATGTGAGTTGGATAGCCCACATACTGGGTTACATAGAAGTTAGTTGGATAGTCCACATACTGGGTTACATAGAAGTTAGTTGGATAGTCCACATACTGGGTTACATGGATGTGAGTTGGATAGCCCACATACTGGGTTACATAGAAGTTAGTTGGATAGTCCACATACTGGGTTACATAGAAGTTAGTTGGATAGTCCACATACTGGGTTACATAGAAGTTAGTTGGATAGTCCACATACTGGGTTACATAGAAGTGAGTTGGATAGCCCACATACTGGGTTACATAGAAGTTAGTTGGATAGTCCACATACTGGGTTACATGGATGTGAGTTGGATAGCCCACATACTGGGTTACATAGAAGTTAGTTGGATAGTCCACATACTGGGTTACATAGAAGTTAGTTGGATAGTCCACATACTGGGTTACATAGAAGTTAGTTGGATAGTCCACATACTGGGTTACATAGAAGTTAGTTGGATAGTCCACATACTGGGTTACATAGAAGTTAGTTGGATAGTCCACATACTGGGTTACATAGAAGTTAGTTGGATAGTCCACATACTGGGTTACATAGAAGTTAGTTGGATAGTCCACATACTGGGTTACATAGAAGTTAGTTGGATAGTCCACATACTGGGTTACATAGAAGTTAGTTGGATTGTACACATACTCGGGGCTGTGTAAGTAATTCCTATACATTATGATTTCAAAATCCTGTCATTCTCCTTACAGCAGTTCTCACGATCGCCAAGACCACCACCTCGGCCTTCGCGTAAAGCGTTCCGAAAGCACCCCACGCTGCCGGCCATGACACCCTCTGACGAAACGAGGTCAAGACTCAATTTTGAGGTGCAGACGTTTAACATTTATGGAACTCTCCGAAAAGTAGAAACTCAAGTGCGGAATTGTGGGCCGTCTGCTTCCGGTTAGTTTGAATCATTCGACAATCATGTTGTTTTTTTATAATAGAACATTGCTTGATTAATTAAGGTGGAAAAAAAAATGTGAATTATTGTCTTAACCCGGTTGTACTGTTGTAAACTCACTGTTTTGAAATGGAAGATATGCCACGAAATCTTTTTTGCAATAGCTCTTACACTTACACATATTTATGTAAGAGGTAATCGGGAATAAGGCTATTTTCGATCTACTGAAAGACACATTTGGACACAGTGTGCACCGAATGGGACAGAGTCATTTAGAGCTGGGTATAGCGAATTCAGAAGGGAGATAAACAGAACTAGAAAATAACGAATCACAACACCATATAAAACAACAACTGCTGTTTAATTTTTTTATTTGTTAGGAGTAGAGTCTTGGTCAATGAAGCATTCTGCTATTTATTTCAAAGAACTCCCCCACCCACAACTCCCCCCCCCCCCCCGTTTTATTCCAGTTATAAACATCGAGAAGACGTTGCTGGCGTTTGAAGAGAAGAGGCGCGTGTCCCCTGATGACGTCAACTACCGAGACTTCTACGACTACATCAGTGGTGAACTCATCAGATGGCGATGTCCGGGTCCTGTTATGACATAGAATCGTACCCACGCGTGACGTCAGCTCGTAGGAAAGACACCTCATTTGTTTACATCAGTGGTTCTTAACCTTCCTAATGCCGCGACCCTTTAATACTGTTCCTCATGTTGTGGTGACACCCCCCAGCCTTATAATTATTTTCATTGCTACTTCATAAATATATGTTTTCCGTTGGTCTTATGCGGCCCCTGTGTAAGGGTCGTTCGACCCTCAAATGGGTCGCGACCCAGACTTGAGAACCCCTGGTTTATAGACTGGTGTCATTGTTTGAGGCAGGGCCCAATACCCAACATGGTGTTGTAAAAAAAAAATTACAGAGGCGGCACACTTACGTGTCTTCATTGCACGTCTTCAGTCATACGGTCATCATAATCAACTGCCTTGTCTGTTTGATAGAAACTGCTTCATGCAATGTTTCATGTCCTTTCAATTATTTTATTCGAATCAACTCATGTCCCCGAATATGCCTAAGGGGTACGACCAGGAAGGACAAATAAAGCATATTATATCAGAGAAAACAGCGAAATGGGTTGGTTCATAACATATCCGCTTTCATGTCATTTGCAGTTGTCATGGTTTGGCTGAGTAAACATGGTGGTTGTCATGGTTTGGCTGAGTAAACATGGTGGTTGTCATGGTTTGGCTGAGTAAACATGGTGGTTGTCATGGTTTGGCTGAGTAAACATGGTGGTTGTCATGGTTTGGCTGAGTAAACATGGTGGTTGTCATGGTTTGGCTGAGTAAACATGGTGGTTGTCATCGTTTGGCTGAGTAAACATGGTGGTTGTCATGGTTTGGCTGAGTAAACATGGTGGTTGTCATCGTTTGGCTGAGTAAACATGGTGGTTGTCATGGTTTGGCTGAGTAAACATGGTGGTTGTCATGGTTTGGCTGAGTAAACATGGTGGTTGTCATGGTTTGGCTGAGTAAACATGGTGGTTGTCATGGTTTGGCTGAGTAAACATGGTGGTTGTCATCGTTTGGCTGAGTAAACATGGTGGTTGTCATGGTTTGGCTGAGTAAACATGATGGTTGTCATGGTTTGGCTAAATCGACATGGTGGTTGTCATCGTTTGGCTGAGTAAACATGGTGGTTGTCATGGTTTGGCTAAATCGACATGGTGGTTGTCATGGTTATTCTAAGAAAACACGGAATGGATAATTATAAGAGTGTTGGACTGCAATACAGCTTTAAAGTAGATTAGTTAGACACAAACAATTGGCGCCCTCTCTTATTCTTTTCTATTTTTAGATAGGACACATTAAATACATATTATGTCAACTATACTTATACTTATTTAAATGTTTTGGTTTTTTTGTACCGATGAAGGCATTTGTCGAAAAGTTGACATTTGTATTTTGTAAAATAATTATTAAAGCTGAACTTATATTGTTTGATTTAAACAATTGTGATGTGTCTAATTATAGAATGGATCAAGATGCCGTGAAGAGAACGGAAAGAAATTATTAACATTAAAATAATACATGAAATATATTATTGGGTCTGTTTTAGTTAGCCCTAATTCAACTAAATGAAATCGAGTTTGGAAATAAGAAACATGATTTTGGAACCACCCCAAACTGAAAAAAGTAGGCGGCGACCACGGGCAAGCTACTCTGTTGTACACAAATGTGGACGTACCCCATTAAGACTTGAGAAGGTAATTTCAACAACACGTCAGTACCGGGGACACAACTTACCAGGTAGCGTTAGAGTGGTCAACCCAAGGTCATTAACCCAGGATCACATTTTAGGTATACATTTTAAAAAAAATATATAAGGAAGCATATTTCCCTCCTCCAAGCTAAGCCTGTAAATCGTGAGAGTGTGGCGCTGAATGTTGTGTTCTTCTATGTTCTAAGCCTGTAAATCGTGAGAGTGTGGCGCTGAATGTTGTGTTCTTCTATGTTCTAAGCCTGTAAATCATGAGAGTGTGGCGCTGAATGTTGTGTTCTTCTATGTTCTAAGCCTGTAAATCGTGAGAAAGTGGCGCTGAATATTGTGTTCTTCTACGTTATTTATAGAACTTCATGAAACTGTTGGTCATTCTAGCACACATTATATTTTCTTTCCCAAAGGCAATATAAAAAAAATCGAACAAGTTTCCTTGCCTGAAAATTTATTGTTGACTTTTTGTTACAAAAGAAATGTTTGAGATAATGACAAAAGCATGAAGAAATGTGATACATCAAACCTGACCAAAGTAGATCTACTCTAACTCAGGGTTCGGCAAACTACGGCCCGTGGCTTCGGCTCATCCGGCCCGCCATCAGCTTTTTAAGTTCAATTAATAGTCGAGTTATTCAGGCTATTTATGAATCAAGTATTAACATGGCTCAGCATATGTGTCAAAACAACATTATACCGTATTCTACCCAATAAAATTGATAAGATTCAGTTTTGTGTTTTGATTTAAACATTTGAGCTAAGATTTCCTAACTGGCCCCTGGAGCCGCCCAACAAAGATTTTTTAGCAGGCTCCCGGCAAAGTTTTTTTAACCGGCCCCTGGAGCCCAACAAAGATTTTCTAACCGGCCCCTGGAGCCCAACAAAGATTTTCTAACCGGCCCTCCACAAAAAAAAAAAGTTTGCCGATCCCTGTTCTAACTATACAGATTGAAGGATGAAAATGGAACACCCAAAATTGAATTCATAATTGAGAACAATTAGGTTTACATCATACAAATGGCACTGTTGCGCACTATTAAGTTCCATTCCTGTGATGTAAACCTAACTGTGATCACGTTCAACATTGATTTCCTCAATAGTTTTAGTTTAATTTGGCCATTTAAAAAAAAAAAAAAATTCTCTGTGGCTTCAGTTTATTGTTAAAAAGTGGCTTGATTAATTTAATTGAAGGGGTGAAGGTTTGCACGTTTGGGGGTGGAAGGGGGTATTGGGGAGTCTTACTAATAGTAGCTGTTATGATGGGCCACTCTGGGAACAAAGTTTGGTCACCTGCTTCCTAAATGATGACACCATGGCACACTTTGATCTAGGCATTAAACACCAGAAGAAAAGGCATTGGCTGGTTTGAACATTCCTTTGGGCAAGAGATGGTGAATGCATTAGTTAGTGAACCCCTGACAGATCAGATGTCTGGAGAGAGTTGTAGTTAAGTACTGGTTAAACATTGCCGAGATTCTGGACACTGTACAAGTGGCGGAATGGGCAAAAAACCGTCACAGTGACATAATCAAGAGTCCTTAAACATTTTATGTACCATGCACCCCTCTTATTTAGTCGTGTGAAGCTCTGAATGACCTCTTAATATCATGGTTAGTTTGAGCAAAAAATCTTAACTGTTCCTATGTCACATGCCTACTGAAGTTCATACAATGAGCTACAATGACCTCAGATTAAAAAACCATTGATACACATTGACCAAATAAGCATTTAATTACTAATCTAATCATTTTTCAGCAACAAAATGGACTCCAGGTCAGCTACAATTTACTACAATTACTATTACCATCTTTTCTTAAACCAACGTTTTTTTACAGCTGAAAAATTGTGATCAATTAAAAATAAAAGATAAGTCTTCATATGAGTATTTGTGTGGGCGGGACATTCATCTGTTGGTGGGAAATTGCGTTTGTAGAAAGGACATTGTTTTTCTAGGTAGGACATAGCCTATGCGGGCAGGACATAGTGTACATGGCAGGACATAGTCTCTAAGTAGGACATGGTGTATGTGGGCAGGACATGGTGTATGTGGGCAGGACATGGTGTATGTGGGCAGGACATGGTGCTTGAGAAGGACATGGTGACTCCATGTCATTATGAGTAGGACATGGTATATGTGAGCAGGACATGCTGTACTGGGCAGGACATTGTCTCTAGGAAGAGCATGGTGCATGTCATTTAAGAATTAAAATCATTTGTATATTGATATGGACTAACAGGCATTTGTGCACTAAGACTATACAGGTATATTTATTTATAAACATAATTGCAACAAAAAATATTCACAAGTTCTTCTTCCCCTATGACTTAAAATAAATGCAATGGAATTTATGTTCACAAGTTTTCAGTCAACAAAGAGACTGGGAACAAAATTTGATGAATTAAATGTTCAAAATTAATTTAAAAAAAAAAAATGATAAACGATAATGAATGAAATGAAACTCCTCACAATGTTATGAAATTCTGTCGCAAAAAACAGTTGTGAAAATACAAAAGTATTTCAAATGGAATAACTTGAGGGAAATGAATTGGTGAAAAGCACCGAATAAATATTTCACAAACGAATAAACATAAAAATACAAGTCATAATAATTAAATACAGTGGAACCTTGGTACTTGGATTCCATTGGTTCCTGGAAGTAGGTCGAAGTTGAAAGATCAAAACCAAAGATATATATTACACCTCACTGAGCAAAGCCCATTGCCAAAAGCAAAGTTCCACTGTATATAATTAATAATATATTCTAAATGCATCTAACAGGTACAATAGTTTGGGACTCCCTGAAATAATGGAGTTAAAAAAAACACGAAAAAAACACTAGATTATTAGATTGACATATGACCTTGACATATGACCTTTGGTAGAAATATTGGTTTTGCCAGGAAGAGTTATGCTACATGTGACCCATAAGTCAATATTTTTCCAGTAAGTGAACGTGAGAGGCTGGAACTTGAGAGGCCAATAATATTTTGGTATAAGTTAAACTTTTCATAAGGGTGTCAATAGAAAAAGAGTTAAAAGCAAAATATAAGTTGTTCATAAAGGTGCCCTTTGATAATTTGATCATACATATATTTTTTATTTTATCATATACAAAAAATGTAACAATTCTAAATTTAAGTTTTCTTTTATAGTCATTTCAACTTCTAAAATCTGGCAGGTAGCAATGGACAGTTCTGTGAAAGTTATTTTTCTTAGCATTCTAAATAAACATCAAAAATATATTTATAAAACATAGCCGACCAACTTTCAACAAAAAACAACGGTGCCTCGTATCACATCTTCAACAACCCAAAACTTAAAGATAAAAGACAAAGATCTAGATTAGGATATTCAGCCCAAGCAAGCTGCGTTACATCAGCATCACTATAATATGGAACATGAGCAGAGCTATTTAGAAAAGCATAATGTTGCTACATCAAATGTCTGGAAGAAACTAGTATGTGCAGAATGATAGACTCATCGTCACGGTGAGCCAAATGGCACATCACTTGATAGTATGTGCAGAATGATAGACTCATCGTCACGGTGAGCCAAATGGCACATCACTTTACAGTCAGATGTCCCAGTTAACTGTCAAATCACTTAGCTGTCATGCTGCATCAGTTAACTGTCATGTCAGGGCACTTTGTCATCTCTATAATCATAATAAACTGTCGTATGTCACATCACTTAGCTGTCATGCTGCATCAGTTAACTGCCATGTCATAGCACTTGTTTTATCTCTATGGTCATATGCCGCACTACTTTGCTCCTTTGTTCCCATCACATATCACCATATTCTGTCATCATAACTGTCATTAATCATTAATATTCTTCAATATTCTTGCATTGATTAATATAAAAGGAAAAAATAGATGAAAAAAATTAAACAAAATTATATACAGGATATAATGATGACATTGACTATTTAAACAAATGCATACTTCATTGAAAGTTTTACATGTCACGAATAGTGACGACCAACGTAATGTTTTTACGAATATTTCCCGAATGATACATAATAACATAAAAAAATACACTGCACCAAAAGTAACAGAACCCAAGTTTGCCGATTGTTTAAGGACACAGGAGCATTTTGATACCGACTACAGGTCAGACAACCCTTGACTGAGCCAGATTGTTGTACCGACTACAGGTTAGACAAGCTAGTCTGAGCCAGATATGCGGGCCATGATGATGTATTTTGAAACATTTTTGCCCACTGTGTATGAGGATTCAAATTTTTTAGGAATATGTGGTTTCCGATGACAGTGAAATTCACTAACTGGTTTATCAAACGTCCCCTTCCGTAAACACATTTACCTTTCCAAGACGCCAAATTTCAGGGTATATTGCATAATTGTGTCACTCGATGCCATCTTCTAAAAACTCTCTTGGCATTGTTCGGCCACTTTTTCCATACTCTGTCCCCATTGACGACCACTTATGCATGAGCAATAATAATGGTCAGCTATGAATACATTTTTGAGAGACACATTTCCAACTTCAACTGCCCACTGGGGCTATGCACTGTTGACAAAAATGTACCTGTTCAAGATGCGGCAGTTTGAGTACTTTTAATTTTGGTGCAAGCTGTAAACAGAGCTAACAAACAATGCTTTTAATTTTGGTGCATGCTGTAAACAGAGCAAACAAACAATGATTTTTCTTTAGTTCTTGTGGTGGTACTTTTTTTCACTTAGATATTCCTGAATAAATTATGGGACTTTTTTTTAAATGCCCTTCCTGGCCCACATAAAATTTTTTTGTAACAAAAGTAACGAGCAACAGTAACAATGACTTTCTTGACACATTAAATATGAAAATGCCCATGTTGGAATTATCTGGACATTTTATTGTATGAAGAAAGAGATGGCTTATCAGACTTATCTTTTATACAGCTCAGGCTATATTTATATATATATAAAATGAGTACAAACTGCCAAACAATGAACAAATAAATAAATGGTCAGTCCTAACAAATTGTCCCGGTGGTCAGTCCTAACAAATTGTCAATCTAGTTTGATGTCTAAATAAAACAGATTGCCATAATCTTAACAAAGTTTTTGTTTTCAAAAGCCGACCAGGCACTGGAATGAAGAGAAGAAAGAAAAGTGAAGAGATAAAATGCAAGTGTATTATTTGTTAATATTCCTGTTCAAACATTGATCAGGATGTGATGAAATTTTTCTGGTCTTAGAAACAAAGGGAAACTAATCACTAAAATGATGTATTCATTTAAAAAAAATTCAAATCTAACTAAAGGGAATGTTGAGTGTGTGAGCCCGGCTGTGTTCCCCTGGTTTGTATGGCTGTGTTCCCCTGGTTTGTATGGCTGTGATTAGCTGGCTGTATGGCTGTGATTGCTCTCAAAAAGGTTTCTTTTATATAGAGCAAAAATGACACATAATATTTTTAAAAAGGGGGTGCTTATCTTTTTGACTCGTTGAAAAAGCAAAAAAAACAACAATTGATATCATACATGAAGCAAGTTGTATTATTGGCTGGATGAACGGTTAAGTGATGAAGCCTCTAGCAGCAACAAAAGAGAAGATTGTACCTCTCACATCAGACATGGAACATGGATTACTAGACTCGATCCTAAGCCAGCTATACAAGTACAAGTCAAGAAAAATAATAAAGTTTCCCCAAAAACACCAGACACCGGTGCCCTTGAAAGACTTTTTGATGATATCTGATCAATTCATTCATTGTGAGCCAGGAAAGAGAAGTGCGGTGAAATATGAAGCTGATTATTAGGGACAATTACTGATCTTTCATTCGTAGTAAAAATACTTGAAATTAAAGAGCTTGTCTCTCTGTGTAAATTAGACAATAATTAAAAACTGTCAATAAGTCGTCACGGCCTAATCAGGTATAATGTCCTAAATAAGAATGTCCCAAGTGATCAGAGCCCCCACACACGACACATCATCGGCCGGCCAGATCTCCTCAGCAAGTCATGGGCGGTGTCAGCTGGTGGTCCCCGGCGTGGAGTTGGTTGTACTCAGCCGCAGCGCTGTAACTTTGAACCAATGACGGGACTGGAAGACACAGTTAAACTCGAGTTAGAAAATAATCTCAACAAGACCTTTTTTACCTGACAAATATCTAACAATAAACTAATGAGATGTCATGGCTAGAATAGGACTTTTAAAAAGGTTGATATATTTTAAAAAAACCAAATATCTTGGTTTTAACAAGATCAAACATGTTGGAGAAAATCCAAGTTAATTTTTTTAGCTTGATAGCTAAGATTCCAACGGACTGGACTCAACATTTAAAATGTAACGTAACAATTATGCTGTTGCGGATGAGCAATCAGACAGAGGTACATCAACGGAACCAGTTTTTAAACAAAGCTCATTTCAGGCTTAACTTTAATAACAAATGATTACAAATTGATGTTTAACCGTTAAGCTAGTCCCATTTAGCTTAAAATCACACGTCATTTCAGATATGGAGTCTGCATTGGAAATATTTTCATTAATTATTTTGTTCACAGCATTTATATAGATAAAGAATTTATTTTAAAAATAGAATTAAAATTGTATAAGGCTTAAACTACATTAAGTCACCCTCTAACAAAACATTGACTAAAAACTAGAACTTAACAATGAGTGAATCAACAATTATAAGAGTGTTGGACTGCAATAAAGCTTTACAGTATATTAATTAGACACAAGCACTTTGTGTCAATGAGACAATTTAGGTACAGCTTTAATCATTAATTAAATTGATGATGATTTTACAAAATATAAAAGTAAGCATTTTTGTAATGATGAAGGCATTTGCTGAACCTACATTGTTTTATCTACACAAATCATTTGTGTCTAATTCATCTAGTGAATCAACAACCATTAGTGAAAGAAAAATAATTGGTGTTGTACAACTAATAGTGTTGTACTGCTAATTGGTGTATCACCAACTAATAGTGTTGTACTGCCAATTGGTGTATCACCAACTAATAGTGTTGTACTGCCAATTGGTGTATCACCAACTAATAGTGTTGTACTGCCAACTGGTGTCTCATCAAGTAATAGTGTTGTACTGCCAACTGGTGTCTCATCAAGTAATAGTGTTGTACTGCCAACTGGTGTATCATCAACTAATAGTGTTGTACTGCCAATTGGTGTATCATCAACTGATAGTGTTGTACTGCCAACTGGTGTATCACCAACTAATAGTGGTGTACTGCCAATTGGTGTCTCATCAATGGGTGTGTATTAACTATTGTGTTTAGTGATGCCAACATTGAAAATAGAGAACTAAAATTTTGCCATGCATAACTTAAGTGATGAGCAAAATTCAAACTAATTTAGGAAATTGATAAGATTGATAAACAAATAAAGCAAATGAAGTAACAGCCTAGGCTTAGTGAGGATACATACACCCAAGATGAGATACTTAGAGCAGGTGGGGAAATATGCAAAATAGCTTAGCATTATTCAAATATCTTGAGTTGAATTAAATGGAAAAAAAAAAAACAAAACCAGAGAGAGCATAAATTATCCACTAGTGTTTATCTAAATGTCATTCCATTGCTACAGGTTTATCTGTCATTCAATTGCTACAGGTTTATCTGTCATTCCATTGCTACAGGTTTATCTGTCATTCAATTGCTACAGGTTTATCTGTCATTCAATTGCTACAGGTTTATCTGTCATTCAATTGCTACAGGTTTATCTGTCATTCAATTGCTACAGGTTTATCTGTCATTCAATTGCTACAGGTTTATCTGTCATTCAATTGCTACAGGTTTATCTGTCATTCAATTGCTACAGGTTTATCTGTCATTCAATTGCTACAGGTTTATCTGTCATTCAATTGGTACAGGTTTATCTGTCATTCCATTGCTACAGGTTTATCTGTCATTCAATTGCTACAGGTTTATCTGTCATTCAATTGCTACAGGTTTATCTGTCATTCAATTGCTACAGGCTTATCTTATGTCATTTAATTGGTACATGCTTATATATGTCATTTAATTGGTACATGTTTAATATATGTCATTTAATGGCTACAGATTTTTCTTTATTTCATTCAATAGGTATATGTTTATCTATATGTCATTCAATTGCTACAGATTCATCTATATGTCATTTAATGTTTACAGTATTTTCTATGTGACATTCAACGGAAACATGTTTATCTATATACATTCAATGGGTACAGACTATTTCAGCAGTTTTATAGTTGATCTTTTCCACGTCCAAGAGATGACCGACCAAGAGATGACCGACCAAGAGATGACCGTGTAGGTTCAAATAAAAACATTAAATAATTTAGCGAATGCTCCCACAACTTTTTGTTTTAATTCTGAGTGAATAAATGCTTATATCCTCGACAAATCATTATAACCGTGAATTGATGTATTACAAGTTGTGAAATACGCCTTACATTCAGTGGGACCTAACTATGCAGAAGTTAGCTGACTTATCCATTTTTTTTCTCTTTTAGGAAACACAACATGTATTATGTATAATTAGTATTTGATCAAATTTGAAAATGGCTTGACTTTAACTCTCTATTGTCGATGATATCACTAAACTTGTTGACTTTAACCCTCTATTGACTGATACTATCACTAAACTTGACTTTAACCCTCTATTGACGGATGCTATCACTGCAACACTAACATAGCATGAGACTGTAAATTTGAGTGCCTTAAAGAGCAAATGAAAAAGAAATGTAAAAATTTCTAGATAGAATCTTTCCATTAAACTGAAGACTTCAACAGATCAAATTAGGTCAAGGGGGGGAAGCCCTAATAAAATTCTGCAGCAAATCAAGCAAAAATAGGGGCAGTAAAATGTAAGATGGTGCAAGCCTAGAGACAGCAGTGCATATGTGCCTAGAGACAGCAGTGCATATGTGCCTAGAGACAGCAGTGCATATGTGCCTAGAGACAGCAGTGCATATGTGCCTAGAGACAGCAGTGCATATGTGAGTCACATCTTCCTTACACCCTTCAGGAGAAACAGCAGTGATTGGAGGAGAGGAATGAAAAAAATTAAACTACATTTTTGCCACCGCAACACACAGTGTTGTATTTATTGTGTAAACATCAGATCATTCTAGTTCAGTTTATCTCTAAACTTGGGCTACAAGCATCAGAATCACAGGAAAAATTACTAACCCCCCCCATTTAATATAAAATGGCCACAATTATGCATGAATGATCAGTTGGCTGATTTTTAAAAATATAGTTCAAGGAAAGTTGCTGAAATAGTAATTCATTGCAAGATGTAAAAAAACATGCTTCTCAATATTGAAATTTCGACCAGAGAAAATTCAAATGTTTTCACTTCATATTTTTGGAATCGGTAAAAACTTTCTGCTAGGAAAATGTTCAAGTTAAAAGTTGCCTGCCAAAATAGAACTTTCTGGAAGTTGGGTTAAAAATGGCCTCAAAAGAAAGACAGCCCCAAGACACAGACAAGACAGAGACAATGCTCAACCCAAGTAGGCTAAAGCGCGAGGGCAGAAGGTCAATTTGACCTAGAGCATGTTAATCCTCCCACCCTTAGCAGCAATCACGTCATCTTTAATGGCCAACCACCAAGTGAAGGTGATCAAACAATATTTAGTCAAGACATTTAGAAGGGGACATTTATTTGCTACGTGTTGGGACATTTATTTGCTACGTGTTATGTACACGTTTATTCATGTGACAACCAACAAGGCCCATGACCTCTCATTCTATCCCAACTAAAGATTTTAATCTCAGGCTATACTAAACCTATCATATCCCAACTAGACTTTAATCTCAGGCTATACTAAGCCTACCATATCCCAAGTAAAGACTTTAATCTCAGGCTATACTAAGCCTACCATATCCCAAGTAAAGACTTAAATCTCAGGCTATACTAAACCTACCATATCCCATTCCTTGCAAGAAGAGACGGAAAGCCTCACAAGTCTTGCCAGGCTGTTCTTCCAACGGCATCCCACCACAGTCAGCAATCTGAACAAAAATAACAAGACACTCCTATGAAGGGGATGCCAATAAGTCCAGTAAGGGCATATTAAAAAGATCTAAATGAAAGAAATAAATAGGGTCCAGGATTGAATAGGGGTGTACCACAATTGACAAATAGTAACAGACCTGTTTACCCCCAAACTCCTAAAATCGTACAATATCGTCTCAAAATTGTACAATGCAGTATTTTGATAGTAAATAAATAAAAATACAGTATATATAATGTATACAATAACTACTCCTATAACATGTTCAGTGGAATCGAGTTAAGCTGGCGTCAAAATATAGAACTGAAGGTTAACGGTAGATGACTGACGTTAACCGCAAACGGCGGTCACTTTGTTTTGCAGACGTGTATCGGCTAGTACAATATATTAATTAATATTTGGGTTAACGTGCTGATCACATTATCCCAGTCTGTCACAGGTAAAAATAAAGTCACCGGTGAAATTTAACGTTGTTCAAACTTGACGTCAGGTGGGCATAAAATAAAATGTATTAAAATAAGAATTAATTACCCGGTAACGAATTGGGACCCCCCCCCCACCCCTTTTTGTGTGTATGGTACAGTGAGCTTTAAAACACCAGCCCAGCCCCCCCCTCCCCCATAAACTTAACAAAATCCATTGTATATTATGATGTTACAGTCAACAAAATGTGACACGGGTTTTTACCACTGGTGATTCGGCCAGCCCA
>CAXITT010000114.1:1392637-1406687 GCA_964033795.1 Lymnaea stagnalis | reverse complement strand
CCCCCCCCCCCCCCCCCCCCCATTTGGATGTCATTTGTGGTAGTTTATTTTAGTTAAACTGAAGAATTAAGTTTACAAACATATATTCCGTTTAATTATCTTTCATTTGATACCTCATTTTGTCTTACAAACCCAACAATAAAATTTTAGATCGTTTTTTTAATCCCAACCTCTCACTTCAGGTGCCCCAGTTCGAATAGCCACTTTGTATCCACTAAGTTATTCCAGCTAATATATTATAGTCTGTTAACTACCACAAATTGTAAATGGGTGAAAGGAAGAGGAGTGTTGGAACCAAGTGGGGGAATTAAAAATCATACAGGTGTTTTCAGCGCTCTAAAAATAGATTTCAAAGGCCCTCTCAGATCCCATAAAAATGTGTCGCAATCTAATGGTGCAGCGCAGAACAGTTGAGAACACATTCTCATTTTAAACATTCTTTTTTTTCCTCCGTTTTTACACTTGCAGCTCTTCAGCCGAACAAATAATTGTCACAAAATTAAGCCTAAAGGAACGAAGCAAACAAAAGCGAGGCTTGACTAAAATTGTCATAAAGGGCAACTATGCTTATATTATGGTTGCCATGTCTAGTGAGTTCATTATGAAAACACAAAGCAACAATATGATCATCATCACCATCATCATTACAAAAATGTGGTGGTATTATTTGTGTAGACTTAAATAATTAGACCCATTCCCCCCCCCCCCCCACCCCATACAAAGTCTCTTAAAAAAACACCACCCCCTTCCCCTCTCAGGGCAAACATAATATAATAATAGATGATCCCCAACCAATCTTATTTCTCAAGCCATTCACCCCTGGACATAGAAAGGAGCTAAAAATAACTACAGAAAATGTACTTTTAATTATTTTTTTTTATCGAAAAAAACTACCGTAATGTATATATTTTCAACTTGGCCTCTTAAAATTGTAGCTGAGTTCTGTCAGGTCTTGGTGTACAATCGTAAAAGACATCTAAAAATCGTACATTGTACATTAAAATCCTAAGATCAAACAGGTGTGTGATTTGAAAAATCTGCAGAGGGATTCAGTGTACATCAGTGTATTTCAGTTATGCAGCTTGACGTAAAAATTTTATTTTTTTATTTTGCTTATATAATTTGCTGACTATACTCAGTACCTGCAGTCATAATATTCAACAAATATTTATTTATATTATAACTTTAAATTAAAATTTGTATCATTTCCAATAAGAAACTTTATGTTTGATTTCATAATTGATTAAACAAAAAAATCCATAGAAAGTCTTAATAAAAACATGCTGAAATCTATGAAATAAAAGAAAGCTCAAGAAAAACGTTTTCTTATAACTAAAATAGCAAATATTTTTTTTATTGTGGTGATGTGCTTGCACAATTTAATTGATACTTCCTGTTCCATCATTTTTTTCAAACGCACATTTTCAATATTTTTTAAATAATTCAAATACTACAAAAGCTAGTTTACGTTTGCTAATTTAGTCCATAAAATTGTCAAATTTTTTTTTTAATTTATGAATTTAATAATTTTGTTGACAAACCTGCTAAAGCTAGGTCCATCACGAATGTACTAAAGGCCTATGCTTTAGGCGCTTCTTGAATGCATGAGTAACTTAAAATCTAGACTAAGTCTAGATTCTAAGGTAACTGTGGAAAAATCCCTAGGACTGGCATGTCCAGATTATAAAGTAACTGTGACAAAAAGCCCTAGGAATGGCACGTCCAGATTTTAAAGAAACTGTGGCAAAAAAGCCCTAGGAGCATGTCCTGGTTGTAACACCACCAACACAAATCTAAGAGCAGTAGTTAACAAACAAGAACAAACTTACCCAAAGTGATCCACGATATGATGGATAGCCTCTGCCAGTTGGTCCATTGTGGGGTACACAAATCTTTAGTTTTCCATAAAAAAAATTACATTCATTAATGATTAATGATTAACTGACAGGTATTTAAAGGTGAGATTGTTGTATAATGTAATCCCTCACCACTCCTATCTTTTTCAAACTGTACAGCTTAGATGTTTCTTTGTTACAGTATAATCCCTTATACCTTCTCCCCTACCTTATAGTTTAGAGAGTGTAATTTCTTTCCATCAACTTCACAGAGATGTTAAACTGAAGAAACAAGTGTCCTGTGTCTCAAGCCCCCCCACCCCATATCTTTTCCCCTATTTACAATTTAGATCAATTTTAAAAAGACTTTGACTTAATGCAGTCTAAAAATAATAAATAACTGAAGTTTAAAGGGAAATAATTTCATATATATATCTGAAGTTTAAAGGGAAATAATCTCCTTGAGACAATTCTTTAATATTGAATAAGGATGTTTAAAAAAAATAAATTGAATTGTTTTTAAACTGTACAAAATATTGTAAGATTCTTTGTCTATAAAGCGCTTTAAGTTAAAGTTTATTAAAAATTAAAATTAAACATTGAGATATGAATCATCACAGGATTGACCTATTTAAAAGCAAACAATTAGGAAATATTTTATTATAATTTTTTTTAAAGACTTTCCAATAAATAAAATCTAAATGTTCACAAACAATAAATGTATTACTTTGAAAATCTTATTAACTTCAAAGCACAGCATTTCCTATTATAAATACATAAAAAAACATTTCTTGCCCAAAAATAAATGAAGCAGTAAATAACAAAAACTTATCTGTAATGAATGATCACATGACCTTTTACAAGTCATAAATTAATTCTCTCTATAACTGATCTAAAGCCGTCAGTTATTTCTCTTGGGTGATCTTATCCATATAATCATACATGTTTTAAATTATCTTATAATCAATGCAAATAATTGCTTACAAAATGACAAAATACATTTAAAATTTGATTTATCTAAAATAAGTGAAGAGTTCTAAAACAGGGATTGTCTAAACCGCTTAAACTTAATATCGTTAAAAAGATATTCAAATAAATGTCTAGCAGGAGTGGCTAAGGTAATGGGTGTGATGACATCCTCACAAACCAAGATGAGATCAAATGAATGTCTGGTCATGCACCATGCAAAATTGTGAAGGTGATTCACACGTTAACTTCATCCTTTGATATGGCTCATTATCCTGGTGTGTTGCCACATCACAAGCGAGATCAGCCGGCTGACAAACATTCAACGAAGCCCATGAGAACAGAGTGCACACACAGCCACAAACCACCGCTAGACACCAGGTTAACATGAATCACCAAGACACAGGGACCATACAATTTATATAAACCCCAGCATGGCTCAACATTTGGTCCACATCAATTGGTACAACAATGTTACGACTTACTTTTTCACATTACATTTAGCTACGTTTAAAAGTTTCAGAAAGGCCTTATGTACGCAGGGCAAAGTTTTTAGATAGACCAGATTTTTTATGCAGGGCATTAACGGGCAGCTGAGGAAAATTATATAATTTCATTAATATCTTATTAGAGTGGTATAAACTTGTGCATGCTGCAACCAATATTAGTGGGAAATCTTTTCTAGTTACATTATACTGGTTGATTTAAATTGTCATTAAATGGCTTTCACAGATGTCAGATTTATTAAAGATGGGCATTGCCAGATGTGTGTCAGTCAAGTGGACAAGAAATAAAGATATCTTTACTTTTACCAAAAGTTATAGTTATATTTAATACATTTTTGGGTAGAAATACATAACATGTTCCTTCCACCGTTTGATTATATTAGCCATATAAAAAAATTAATGTTTGCGTTATTCTTTTTTATTCAATAACTTGGACGTTGCAAGAAAATAAAGAATTAGCAGACAAAACAAAAGAATTTACCATAAAAAAGGAGCAAGAAAAGATGTCAAACTAAAATAAAACTAAAAAGATGTCAAAATCTGTTATATAAAATAGCACTAGGATTGAACAAGTTGCAATGTTTAGGATGGAAATCAAAACATATTTTTTTATAATTCTAAGGACTGCTGCCATTCCAGTAGTTGAAATGGTCATGATATTATTATTATGACAAGTATTTGAATGACAATAGCAATATGGTGGTTTTAAATCCTATTTTTATGTGGAAGTAAACAGTTGGCAAAGTTGCGCAACTTTCTTTTTTCCATTTAAATTAAGATTAGTAAACAAGGTGAAAAGAACACTTTTTGAAATCTAATCACGGTGCTGAGATTTTTTAACAAATTTACTTTAATCAGAAAAGTATCCAGACCATGGAAACAAAGCCAGACTTAAGGACTGAAAAGCATCATTTGTTAATGTTAAGACATGGTGCTGTGCAGTCTAAAGTGGAGAAGCAGTTAGGAAAAGGAAATTGTAAAGAAACAAACAGGTTAAACTGGCGGTAATAGTGAGTCCCCCTCACTGTTAAAGCAACATACCTGCTACCCAGTGAGTCTGGATTGCCGAGAACATCGTGTCTGTTGGTTTAAGAACATTTGAGGAAAAAAACAAAACATCAATAACATTATTTCAAGCACTTCACATTAAATGCCCGATGTTAATCAGGGCTTTCAAACCATCCAATCATAGACTTGCTGCACGTCGGGTCTCTACGATAATGGCTTCACCTAAAAAAACTGTTTTCATATTTGATAGCATGAATGTCAAAAGCAAGAGCAGGATTGTGAAACTGTTCCAAGCAAATTTATTGTGTAACTTACCTATATGAAGCAGCATTATTAAGTACATATATATATGATCTCAAGACCCCCATAGAAATAAATTGACTACAACCCATAGCGCTAAATGTACTACAGTCTTCAACTCCCCATAAAACTAAATGTACTACAATCTTCAACTCCCCATAGAACTAAATGTACTACAGTCTTCAACTCCCCATAGAACTAAATGTACTACAGTCTTCAACTCCCCATAGAACTAAATGTACTACAATCTTCAACTCCCCATAGAACTAAATGTACTACAGTCTTCAACTCCCCATAGAACTAAATGTACGACAGTCTTCAACTCCCCATAGAACTAAATGTACTACAGATTTCAACTCCCCATAGAACTAAATGTACTACAATCTTCAACTCCCCATAGAACTAAATGTACTACAATCTTCAACTAAATTTACCACAATCTTAAACTCCTCATAGAAATAATTTACGGTACCATAACTTTCACCTCCCATAGAACTTAATGTACCATAAACTTCAATTTTAAGCCACCCCCTAGAAATAAAATAATGTAATACTGTCTTAAACTTTAAGCAGACCCCATAGAAATAAATGTCCCACAGTCTGCAACTTTAAGAATGTGTTCCTAAAGTAAGATTCATTTTGATTGGACAATTTTTTTGTCTCTATTAATTTATTATTTAAAGAAATCTGTTTCCCCATTTCTTCATGTACCCATATAATAGAGTTCCTGAGACAATTTTGACTAAAGCTATACAAATGTTGGAATCACTCAAATTAACTAAAGGCCTGCTCCTACCAGAGACAACGGTAATTGCCACAGTAGTCAGAGATGAGAATATGGAATGATCTATTGAAATGCTGGATAACTGCTTTGTAAGAAATAAATCTTGGCAGGCAAGCGTTTCTCAACTCACGACAAACATTCCACCATTGGTCTGAAATCTATCAAAAGATTTTGAATCAAAACCATCTAACACCCATGCAGTCATGATAAATGTGGAAAATAAATCTAATAAGTTCTGTGCTATTTGACACATACACGTAAGCTTTATAAGTGACATTCTTAGATTTTTAAGTTTCCAGCAGTGCAGTAACTTTGCTAATTTTCATGTATCCCTATGCAAGTTTTGTTATCTCAATGAGTTTAACAACCTAAGATGCTGTAATGCAGAGTCATTCTTTTAGTATTATTGGTAACAATTCATTTCGCTTTAAGTAAAATATTTACATATAAAGTAGAGTATAGTTACATAAAAATGACATCATTTTAAAATGTTTGAACTAAATGAGATACATGTGCTTTAAAAAAAAATTATTTCTCAGAATATATATTACTGAATTTTAAATAATCAATGCTGTAAATGACACATATAAGAAGCTTGTGTTTGCTCTAAGCATGCTGCGTTCATTCATTACCAACACATTTATGACAAACACATGCGCGGTTCATGGCTCTTGAATTCCTTGAATGACAAACATGAAGAACTGTGACATCATTTGTTAGAATGCATCGGACGCTCAAAACGCCAGATTAAAAAAATATATCATGATGCATAGCATTTTAGCATGCAAAAATAAAATAAATAATACCATAAATAAGAACTCTTCAGACAGCCTTGTGTAGGCCTGTTGTCCCCTCACATGCATTCTATAAATAGCTTATTTCTTAAATGCCACTTTAATAAGATAAAGTGCTAGCAAGTCTTGGCTATACACATTTGACACATGTGGCCCAATACACATTTGACACCTGTAGTCCATGTTAAGTGAAGTAAACATTGATCTGAAACAAAATGTGCCGATTGTATGCATGAGGAAAAGTCAAGAATCAAAAGCATTGACGTGTTTCCTTACTCAGGTTTCAGAGTCATAGAGCTCTCCTCCTGGCCGGGGGCGTTGACGTGGTAGACACAGAAGTGGCGCAGGATCGGCTGCATGTCTGGATAGCTGAAGAATCCTTGAAAGCATGTGGTGTCTAAAAAGACAATCGTGAAATGTTGAACGCTCAAAGAATCAGGGCAGGTCAGATTGACAGACAACAAAAAAACGGATGAGTTAACTCATGTTATTCAGTCCACAAAATATGTCATTATTTCATTCTTAAGTTATTTAGTGCGTTAAATGAGGCATGAATTATTCTTCGTGAGATATTTAGTACCCAAAACATGGCATTAATAAATAATTATAATTAATTTAGTATGCAAAAACAGTCATTAATTATTTCAAGTCATTTAGTTTACTAGACAAGACGTTTTCCCCTCATTACCATTGACCAGATGCACGGGTCAAATGTTCCTGTATCAGAGTGTCCCTAATGATGATATCTTCACCCAGTTAGAAGAGAAGTTAGGCAATAGGGATTTGTTATGTAATAAATTGATAAATAATAATTATCCCCAAAATTTACTTCAATGTGCCTTTTCAAAGAACATTATATAATAAATTATTGGCGAGAGATTAATTGTTAATTTTACAACTTGGTTATCAGTGCAACCCTAGGCCAGCAAGCCCAGCATCCCCTTACAACCACAACCCATTAAATATCCTTATCTCTCTACTTCACCGATTCAATTCGTTTTGCTGACCAAAAAAAAAAAAATATGCTAGGCATTCACAATTTTATAATTTCAGCAGGTAAAAAAAAGTAAAAGCTCATGGTAACTTACGATTAAGTCCAATGTCGTGGAATGTTAGAATAGGCTGTTTGCTCCGATCACCCTGTATGGCCACGTGGAAGTTGCCATAGGGCGTCTCAATATTTTCCTCCTGTTGGATTATTTAAAAAAATGTTTGCTATCGTCAATAGGGATGAAACATGCAACAAAACCACTTCCTATTTCTTACAAGGGCCAAAAGAGTCATCAGTTATCTCAGGGAGTTACTTCAAGTGAAAAGGAAACTTTCATAATTGTTTCTCGATTTTAAAGCTGATTTTTTTTACATCTATTTCAACAATTATTTTAGAATAATGTTAAAAAATGTCCAATATTCCCTTACCTGAATCAGAATGGCGTTGGCATGGTTGGCAAAAGACCTTGGTTTTGGATCCATAGATTCAATGCTGGTAAGCTCAATCTCTGTACGCTTTTCCATTATAAGCAGTGACTAAAAAAAGAAAGAAGCAAACCACAATTATACAGATTTGAACTTGGTTTATTCCACAAGCCTAAAACTAGGGAAACTTTTCTCTCAGAGGGCCACAGTTTATTCTTTTAGCCCAGAACTGGGAAACTTTTCTCTCAGAGGGCCACAGTTGATTCTTCTAGCCCAGAACTAGGGAAACTTTTCTCTCAGAGGGCCACAGTTTATTCTTCTAGCCCTGAACTAGGGAAACTTTTCTCTCAGAGGGCCACAGTTGATTCTTCTAGCCCAGAACTAGGGAAACTTTTCTCACAGATTTCTCAGAGGACACAGGGATAACAGTAAGGTCTCTTGTTGGAACAAGGTGACAAAAATAATAAACTTGATTACAGTTTGCACAGTAAAAATATTAGCATATTAACAAATTGGAAGTACATTAAGAGTATAATGTTTCAATTTAAAATTTGTTGTGACCAAACAGTGAGCGCAATAACTTGAAGTTTACTCTTGGCAGAAGTTTAAAATTTATAAATTTTTATTTGAAGCAAGCCAATACTTAAGGTTTTTTGGTAATGTGGTTATTTATAAAAAGCATTTACTATAAATAAATCAACACATGAAGCACTCTTATCCAGTCTTGGTTTGACTTCTTCAAGTTTATAGACATTCCTTACAATTATTACACAGGAACAACCAGATGGCGGTAACGGCAAAACCATTAATCATAAGAGGATATCTGGCAAGATTAATGTAACAGAATAACTGTATTTATAGCAAAGTGAGGAACACAAATTTCTGAGAAGAGCGTTGTATATTTGATATTGTATGCATCAGTATTTACAATAACAATCCAACGAATCCATTGGCACTAGATAATCCTTTACACATTAAACCTGATATTTCTTTCGTCTCTAAAAGTATTAATTTTTCAGTCTAGTTCTTTGATCTCTAAACGTATTGCAATTCTTTAGTCTATAAACACTTGTGTTTATTCTTGAAAAGCCAGGGCTTAAATTTTGCTCAACCAATGGTAAATAAATATCCCTTATTTTTAGAAGAAGGCCTGAACAATCCCTGGAGCAGCGAAGGATTCAATCGCAGATCTTGAGACTCATTCATTAGACAGTTTCCTGTGCACCGTGTATTGTCTTCTATATATCGCAGACAACAAAATGTTTTACATTTATATAAGACTTTTTAAATATGTGAAGAGCAATTTTTATAGAAATAAGAGTCAAATGGAAGATAAAAGATCACCATTAGATAAGACAAGGTTTTTCCTGCAAAAAGTGCAGCCATGACTGCTACTCCAAGATTGGGGCTCACAAGTCACTCACTAAAAGGAAGCTGCATCATTGCAACAAGTAGGCTAGCGTCTTTGCTTAGAGCTAGTTAGTTATATTTTCAAACCAATGTTTAAAAAAAATAATACCCTTTTGTTTCAAAATATCAGTGATTCTGCCATTTTGTCAAACTTTCCTTCTCTGAACTTGACCTAGGCCTAAACATGAATCAAATGACCACCGGTTTTTTAATAATCTAAAAGATATCAGTCGCATACCTTTGTAATATGGGACCATCCACAAATGATGTCATGCTATTTTGGCTGATTTTTCACTCCCCATCCTTATTGTCACAAATTAGATACTTTTATCATACAAATGAACCCCCCCCCCCCCAATTAACATAATGTTCATTTGTTAAAAAAAACTCAACTCTATACTTACTTTGTGAGANGGGGGGGGGGGGGGGGGGGGGGAGACACAAAATTGTGATGATATGTGATGAGGGTGTCTAATTTTTTAATCTTAATGTGTGCAGATGTGTTGAAAAAAAAAAACAGTCTGATGTCATTTATTTATATGGAGGGCACCTTACTCTAGAGTTCTAATAAATGCCAAATAAAGCATTCAAGGAACTCAAATGCCTCAGTTAAAGTTGGATTTGCAGCAAATGAGGCAGAGACAAAATATATGGTAATGTCCTGAAACACGCACAAAGGTGACAGCGTCAAAATAAAAAAAAAACACACCTTTGAGAGAGCAGCTACTTCAAATATCTAGTAGCTACTATAAATGAGCACAATGAAATTATGACAGAGGTGAAAGAAAGGATTTCAGGAGGCAATTGCTCTTAATTTCAGCCTTCAAAAGCTACTAGGAAGGAAAAACCTTTTAATGAGAAAAAAAGCCATATACACCACAACCATAAGACCATTTGTAATTTAAGCAAGTAAGATTTGGTCCCTTACCAGAAAAGCAGAGAACCGGCTCAATACAAGGGAAAGGAAAATCCTCCAGAAAACATACCATTAAATCCCAACAAACCAAGAGATATATCAATTGTTGGAAGACCGACCGATTGTCACAACCATTAAAAAGGGTAGACTGTGCCGGACAGGACACTTTAAGACGATGCCGGATTGTAGAGCAGCAAAAGTGATCTAAAGACAGAAACCTAGGGATAGACAGCTGTAGCGCCAATGATGATAATGATCAAACAAATGAGCTTTGCAAAAGAAATATTTAGTGTTTCTTATTTTTAAGGTTTTAAGGCCTGTACTTTGTTTATTGTAGCAGGTAACTCCCTCCAGTGAAAACTCAGGACTGAGTAGTTATTAGTAGAATAGTAGACTAAATAATACTAAATATTTATAGGAACCTATTTAGCTTATATTAAATATTCATAATAAATAGACCTATTAAAGTATTTTTATAGTAGTAAGTAGGCCCATAAACTTTAGCAGCAGTCTTCAAACTATGGCCCACATGCAAGATCTGGCCCATCTGGGGTCCTTTACCCGCCCCTCTCGACCATTGTATGGGTACCCAGAACATAAGTCAATTGGATATTGGCTATGTCTTTCCCCAAAAGAAGGCCCATAATTCCAATTAAAATACTAAGAAGTTTATATTGATTCAAATTCTGGTAAATGTGCAGTTAATGGCATGGGTCTTGCCAAGAGTTGTCTCACCCTCTATGCAGTAAAGTCACTTTGGGGAATCCCAAAGCTGGGCTTAGGGTGTCTGGACAGCAGTTGGACCTGAACGATGAGAATAATAGCTTTCTTGTTCTTCACTGAGCATTATTCGCCTCAAAAACATAATTTGACATTCGAACAGTTAATATGAAATGAAATAAAGTGAAATTTTCTCTTCAGTTTTTATTAAAATTCAACTTACAAGTACAAGGTTCAAAAGAAATAAAAAGAGAAACTCACAGTGGGTGCCCCCTACAGGTCTGAGGAGGGCCAGTGAACAGGCCCCTGCTAAAAAAAAAGGTTTGAGGACCCCTGATCTAGGCGTAGTATAGACAGTATAGTAGTATATTCAGTTATTTATTAATTATTAGAAGCTAACGTTAATTTTTCATAATAAAATAATAATCAAACTATTGCAACACTTTACAGTCACTCAGTACAGTATGCTGCCTAAGGCTAAGGCCTAAGCATTTACAAAATTCAATTGAAAAATTACATGAATCAAAATCAAATTTTACAGAAGAAATAGATGGACTAGGGTTCTAAATAAGAGTTATCCATAATACGATCCATAAAGTCATAAGTAGACATTTTCCTCCTTGGTAAACTTGGATTGAGCAGGGTCAGGGTAAATTATTTATTTACATATTAATGTGAAAATGTCATTGCATTAACATTGAACTGGTTCTCTTCTGGAGCCTTAGGGTGAGACAAATAAATATTAAGAATACTTACATGGTATAGCAAGATTCCGAAGAGATGTTATTAATATTTAATTGATTAAATTATGTAACTTATGATTAAAATTGGTTAAATTTTGGTGATTTCCGTGTATAGGTTCAATGCGTAGATTTGTTGACCTTTTTGACCACTGCTAGTTTGTTAACTGGTCTACGATTGGATGAGACAATCGTTATGCTCCAATCAAAACTTGTTTAACATTGGACTTCGAAATCGCGATCTTTAAAAAAGTAAAAAGTGATATACATACAGATCAAAAAATATTCTGGGTGGTGACATTCTGTATTCAATTTAACAACAAGGAGGCGGATGAAATCATAATAACTTAATTTTATTTAATGAATGAAAAAAAAAAAGGATTTTTCAAAACAATTACTAACATGTTTGCTTTGATACATCTTACAGGGAGGCAAATCATACTGTTTAATATTAATATATTAACATTCTGTTACCTCCCTTAGCATACATTTTTCTACTTCATCATGAAGGTATTCCATTGAAACTAGTTCATATGCGCAAAGAAAAGGCATTTTCAAAAAAAACAAAAACAGAAACAGTGGGAACATCAAGATAAAAAAATGAAATGGGCCCTCCGTGCTGCCTGCACTTCTGTCAAGTTCAAATTGCGATTCTACGACTCTTAACTGGTAAAATGTGTTCACTAACTTGCCGATTGATACTTCAAGAATGTATTTTTTTTTTTAAAATAATAAATTATATTTTTGGTCAATGGATGCCAATAAAATGGTAATAAACCGATGAGAGCAATATACAAAACAAAATGTACGAAGCAGTGAATTGTTTTACAATGATTTATCTGCAGTAATTACTTTATTTAAACAGCATTGTTCGCTGTTGGCGCATATCTCGTCTCTGGCATTCCAAAGTATTTTTCCAGTTATGATTTTTTTTTTAATGATATGACAAGTTGTGAACTTTCCCTTTTGTTTCTAGATATTTTAAAATTATTTTAAATGGGTAGGGATTCCTTGGTAAAAAATATGGCAATTTAGAGAAAATAACAGACTGACCCCACGAGAAAACAGCTGACTAAGCACATGAGAAGAAGACAGACTGACCACATGAGAAGAAGACAGACTGACCACATGAGAAGAAGACAGACTGACCACGCGAGATGAAGAAAGAATGACTTCGTTAGAATGGGAAATATTAATTATTATTTTTCTAATTTAATTTAAAATAATGGTTGAAAAAATGTCAGCCCATGATCGTTTCCTTGATGGTATTGGCGTCTAGTATATGAGTTCCAACAGGTAAGTACTATTGGCGTCTAGTATATGAGTTCCAACAGGTAAGTACTATTGGCGTCTAGTATATGAGTTCCAACAGGTAAGTACTATTGGCGTTTAGTATATGAGTTCCAACAGGTAAGTACTATTGGCGTCTAGTATATGAGTTAAAAATGGGTAAGTAATATTGGCGTCTAGTATATGAGTTCCAACAGGTAAGTACTATTGTCGTCTAGTATATGAGTTCCAACAGGTAAGTACTATTGGCGTCTAGTATATGAGTTAAAATGGGTAAGTACTATTGGCTTCTAGTGTATGAGTTCCAACAGGTAAGTACTATTGGCGTCTAGTATATGAGTTCCAACTGGTAAGTATTATTGGCGTCTAGTATATGAGTTCCAACAGGTAAGTACTATTGGCGTCTAGTACATGAGTTCCAACAGGTAAGTACTTTTGGCGTCTAGTATATGAGTTCCAACTGGTAAGTACTACAGGTAAGTACTATTGGCGTCTAGTATATGAGTTCCAACAGGTAAGTACTATTGGCGTCTAGTTTATGAGTTCCAACAAGTAAGTACTATTGGCGTCTAGTATATGAGTTCCAACTGGTAAGTACTTTTGGCGTCTAGTATATGAGTTGCAACTGGTAAGTACTATTGGCGTCTAGTTTATGAGTTCCAATTGGTAAGATCTATTTGCGTCTAGTAGGTCTATATGAGTTCCGACGGGGAAGATCTATTGGCGTTTAGTATATGAGTTTCAATGGGTAAGTACTATTGCCGACTGGTATAATATGAGTTCTAATGTGTAAGCTCTATTGGCGTCAAGTATGTTAGTTTCAACTAGTAAAATCTGTTGACGTCTAGTGTGTTAGTTCCATCTTGTAAGATCTATTGACGTATAGCAGGGGTCTCAAACTCAAATCATCCGGGGGCCGCAGGAGATAGAGTCTGAGTGAGACTGGGCCACATATATATATATATAAAAAGCGATGACAAATTCAATAAAGTACAGCTGTTAAAATCTCTTCAACTTTTATTAATAACAAATAAAAACATTAAGGGTTCTCAAGACCTAGGATTCACTTTCTTCCTCCTACTCCTAGTTGCCAGAAATCTGGTAGCGCCTCGTCTTACACATCTGAGCAACTTTGGCTTGAGTGAGGAAGCCACTGAGACCCTCAGTATAGCTTGAAGATGCTCACCAGTAAGTTTGGCCCTGAGCTTTGATTTGTTAAATTTCGTAGTGGGAAAAGAGCTTCTCACACAGATAGAGGTAGTCCCAAAAAGGCAGACGATCCGCTTAAGCAATCTGGAAACCTCAGTAAAGGTGGGGGGGGGGGGGGGCGCAAGTTCCCCAAAAATGTCCCTTGCTTGCTTTTTT
>CAXITT010000114.1:1356841-1372396 GCA_964033795.1 Lymnaea stagnalis | reverse complement strand
TCCGTCTGTCCGTCTGTCCGTCTGTCCGTCTGTCCGTCTGTCCGTCTGTCCGTCTGTCCGTCTGTCCGTCTGTCCGTCTGTCCGTCTGTCCGTCTGTCTGTCTGTCTGTCTGTCTGTCTGTCTGTCTGTCTGTCTGTCTGTCTGTCTGTCTGTCTGTCTGTCTGTCTGTCTTTCTTTCTTTCTTTCTTTCTTTCTTTCTTTCTTTCTTTCTTTCTATCCACTTTGTCTTTATGTTTTTATCTCTCCATCTATGTCTTCCTTTCTCCATCTCTTTCTAACATATTTTTATATACGTATCTGAGCTTTTACTTCTCTATGTCTTTAGAAAATTGGGCCTCTCTCTCTCTCTATCTCTCTGTCTGTCACAGTCTCTCTCTGTCTCTGTCGATCTCACTGTGTCTCTCTCTCTCTGTGTATGTCCATTTTTTTCTCTAAATGTTACTTCTTATTTTTATTTGTTTCTCTCCATGGATATTTTTATTTGTTTCTCTCCATGGATATTTTTATTTGTTTCTCTCCATGGATATTTTTATTTGTTTCTCTCCATGGATATTTTTATTTGTTTCTCTCCATGGATATTTTTATTTGAATTAAAAGTTCATCGTCCTTCTCATTGTCTTCACTTTGTTGTTATCTCTTTGTATCACTCTCTGCTCTCCCCTTATTTGTTGCTGTACGACATCCAGGCGAAGATAACAACGTCGACTACAACTTATGGCCCAAGGAATGTCATCGATCTATTGAGATGACGATCACTGGCTACAAATCAATCAATACAGTTTTTTGTAAGTGAAGACAGCGGACGTGCACAGTAACGTTACGTCACTGAGTGAATAGGTGTCCAGGGGTGTCTCAAAGTCACGGGTGTCCAAGTGTGTCTCAATGTCACGGGTGTCCAGGGCTGTTCAATGTCAAGGATGTCCAGGAGTGTCTCAATGTCACGGGTGTAAGGGGGTGTCTCAATGTCGTTGGTGTCCAGAGTTGTCTCAATATCACGGGTGTCCAGGAGTGTCTCAATGTCATGCGTGTCCAGGGGTATCTCAATGTCACGGGTGTCCATGGGTGTCTCAATGTCACGGGTGTCCAGGAGTGTCTCAATGTCACGGGTGTCCAGGAGTGTGTCAATAACACTCCTGGAGTGTCTCAATGCCACGGGTGTCCCGGGGTGTCTCAATGTAACGNAGAGTATCTCAATGTTACGGGTGTCCAAGAGTGTCTCAATGTCACGGGTATCCAGGGGTGTCTCAATGTCACTGGTGTCCAGGAGTTTCTCAATATCACGGGTGTCCAAGAGTGTATCAATGTCACGGGTGTTCAAGAGTGTCTCAATGTCACGGGTGTCAGGGGTGTCTCAATGTCACGGGTGTTCAAGAGTGTCTCAATGTCACGGGTGTCCAGGGGTGTCTCAATGTCACGGATGTCCAGGGGTGTCTCAATGTCATGGGTGTCAGGAGTGTCTCAATATCACAGGTGTCCAAGAGTGGCTCAATGTCACGGGTGTCCAGGGGTTGTCTCAATGTCACGGGTGTCCAGGGGAGTCTCAATGTCATGGGTGTCAGGAGTGTCTCAATATCACGGGTGTCCAAGAGTGTCTCAATGTCACGGGTTTCCATGAGTGTCTCAATGTCACGGGTGTCCAGGAGTGTCTCAATGTCACGGGTGTCCAGGAGTGTGTCAATGTCACTGGTGTCCAGTGGTGTACAATGTCACGGGTGTCCAGGGGTGTCGAAATGTAACGGGTGCCAGCAGTTTCTCAATATCACGGGTGTCCAAGAGTATCGCAATGTTACGGGTGTCCAAGAGTGTCTCAATGTCACGGGTGTCCAGGGTGTCTCAATGTAACGGGTGCCAGCAGTTTCTCAATATCACGGGTGTCCAAGAGTATCTCAATGTTACGGGTGTCCAAGAGTGTCTCAATGTCACGGGTATCCAGGGGTGTCTCAATGTCACTGGTGTCCAGGAGTTTCTCAATATCACGGGTGTCCAAGAGTGTATCAATGTTTCGGGTGTTCAAGAGTGTCTCAATGTCACGGGTGTCCAGGGGTGACTCAATGTCACGGGTGTTCAAGAGTGTCTCAATGTCACGGGTGTCCAGGGTGTCTCAATGTCACCGGTGCCAGGAGTGTCTCAATATCACGGGTGTCCAAGAGTGTCTCAATATCACGGGTGTCCAAGAGTGTCTCAATGTCATGGGTGTCCAGGGGTGTCTCAATGTCACGGATGTCCAGGGGTGTCTCAATGTCATGGGTGTCAGGAGTGTCTCAATATCACGGGTGTCCAAGAGTGGCTCAATGTCACGGGTGTCCAGGGGTTGTCTCAATGTCACGGGTGTCCAGGGGAGTCTCAATGTCACGGGTGTCCATTGGTGTCTCAATGTCACGGGTGTCTCTATGTCTCGGGTGTCCAGGAGTGTCTCAATGTCACGTGTGTTCAGTGATATCTCAATATAAGGGCTAGTCTAATTTCCAGAGGCGTTCTCAATGCTCTACAGAACATTTCTGGCTGTTATATACAAATTAATGAGAGTGTTGCATAATGCTATAAGTCTTTACAGATGTAATTTGTTGAAAGATTTGTCTCCTTTTGAATAATACGCAAAAAAAAGGAACTTAAAACCGCTATAAGAATAGAATCGATACCAAAACTAGTGATATTAACAATAATCAATATGATTATACTATTAAGTTGATATAAAAAATACACAATCTAATATACAGAAATAAAAAAAATATATATATATTAACTCACAGCGAGTGAGCAAAACTAAAATTAGAAAGGTCTAACTAGTAATACACATGCAAGATATCTTGTAAGTCTCATAGGTCTCCCGTAAGTTTGGTTTATCTCTGACTTCTGGAAAGTAAACAAACTTTCCCAAATAAAGGCGTCGGGGGGAAAGAAATGGCAGTGCTAAGTGGTGATGTCAAAAGAAGTGGAAGGTAAGGTTTCATGTCATGGCTCGTGGTGAGCAAAAATTAGGTCAACACGCCGGCTATAACGCCTTTCCCCCTCCCCCCCCCCCTTAAAACCTAAAAAGACTTAACATTTTCCGAAACGTTATTCTTTTTGAATTAAAGATCTATTATCAAAATTTTCAACATTTCTTTCATTCAAATAATTTACAAAAATTAATTAAAAACTTACAGGGTACATCATGAAAATGTTAAACAAAATCTCTAAAAAAAAAATTAAATTAGACAATGATAAATGCCCTCGTGCTTTATTCAAGTTGGCCAGTATTTCTGGTGTACATAATCCCAAATACCTTCAGTGATTGTCGGTGACATCCAGGTGTCTTTTAAAAGTTTAAGAGTCCCGCGAGCCGTATGGTCCAACAACAGTTCAAAATGGCTGAATCCAAGTGATTCTTGAACTGCTTCTCTATCGGCGAACAGTAGCAGATTCCTTCATCCCAGTCTTTCTCTTGTTCTAGGCCAGGGGTGGGCAAACTACGGCCCGCATGCGGCCCATCATTTGATATTGTGCGGCCCTCGAAGGCATTTAGAAAAAAAAAATACTTTGTATGTTATTTTGTTGATTTTTTACAGAATTTCATGTACCCTTATTATTGTTTTAACATTTTTTTTATCAACTTTCATTCTAAATTTATATTTTTTAAAACAGTCCTTGACTTTTGTCATTTAATGCTAAAATGCGAATTTACCGATTTTAATATAAAGAAATGTTTATCGACATGTAAATATTGGACATAAAATACATGCGGTCCCCCAATAGCTTTACATTTGTCAATGTGCCCCCCCCCCCCAATAGCTTTACATTTGTCCATGTGCGCCCCCAATACCTTTACATTTGTCCATGTGCGCCCCCAATAGCTTTACATTTGTCCATGTGCGCCCCCCAAAACCTTTACATTTGTCCATGTGCCCCCCAATAGCTTTACATTTGTCCATGTGCCCCCCCCAATAGCTTTACATTTGTCCTTGTGCCCCCCCCCCAATAGCTTTACATTTGTCCCTTTGGCCCTACGCACAAAAAGTTTTCCTATCCCTGCTTTAGGCCTGCGGTTCTCAAACGGTGGGTCGCGACCCCTTTGGGAGGGTCGAATGGCCCTTTCAAAACGGTCGACTAAGACCATTGGAAAATACATATACTCTACAGTGATAAAGAAGCAACGTAATTAATTTTGAGGTTTGGGGTCACCACAGCATTAGGAACTGTATTAAAGGGTCGTGGCATCAGGAAGGTTGAGAGCCACTGTTCTAGGCAGTAAGTTCACATAATGTTCTTTAACGTCTGGAATGGGTAAAGCTCCCTACGACTCAGGATGACATGCACTCGACAAGGAGTGTTAACCTCCCAGTTGGTTATCACTTGCTTGAAAAGTTCAGCCTTAAAGTTGATTCCTTGGTCAGACTCTACAGACTTCAGAAGACCTTGGTCAGCCTGTAAAGACTTTGGAAGGCCTCGGTCGGATTGTACAGACTTCGGAAGACCTTGTTCACACAGTACAGACTTTGGAAGACTTTGGTCAGACTGTACAGACTTTGGAAGACTTTGGTCAGACTGTACAGACTTCAGAAGACTTTGGTCAGACTGTACAGACTTCGAAAGACTTTGGTCAGACTGTACAGACTTTGGAAGACTTTGGTCAAACTGTACAGACTTCGGAAGACCAAACAATTTAAAAACATCACCAAGGCCTTGATGATGTTTGGAGTGTTGATTTTACGAAGAAGAATAACTTCCGGAAACATCATTGACGCTCACATGATTGTCAGCAATCATTGGTGCAGGCCGTTCTTAGGCATACGCTGACTACGCATCCACGTAGGCCCCGAACGTGAGGGGGCGCCCCATGAGGCACCCTCGATAGCCGGGGGCGATCTCCTTCCTCAAAATAAGGAAATAAGTGCCACCAGAGCCATTCTTAGGCATATAGGCAAACTAGGCAACCGCCTAGGGCCCCACTACCACCTGCATGTCCATATATTTCAGAAGTACACATTTTCTCTAGTGGCGGAATTATCAATATGATTGGTGGTTACACGCGAGCAAAGAGGAAACATTGATGAATGCAGAATGGAGATGCTGCAGGGGTGGGTGGGGTTTTCTCCTCAGCTCGAGGGAGCTCCACCCCGGATCCCCCCCTTCCGGGGCCCCCAACCTACGCTGCATGCTTAGGGCCCCCAAACTCCTAAGAACGGCTCTGATTGGTGACCTGATTTCGTATTTCGCAGAGTTTCAACGCAATCGACTATCACACGACTGAAAGGCTCTTCAAACGCTGGAATGGGAATTAGAGGAGCTGCTGGTATCTTCTGACTTGGTTTGCCTTCTGCGAGACAAGTATGACATGATCTGTAGTAATCAACTACATTTAAAAAAAAAATAGCTCAGAAGAAGTGCAACCTCATTTTGTGATAAATCTTATTCACTGCCAAATGACCTGAAAGTGGTAAGTCATGGCCTGTTCATAACGTCGTCCCGAAAAATGGTGGTCAATACTGTTTGATGAACTATCCTCCATCTTCGCCTTCTTCTGCGTATGCAGCTCACTCTAATAAATATGTCATCTTGTAGGTAACAGAAGACAGGAGCTCGTTCAACTTATTCTTTGGTGAAAGCTTTCTCTCGACGTTCAGCCATTTCTCGATCACTCTTCTGCTCTTCGATAAGCTACGCCCGAGTTTGTGTCTTGTGATTATTTAACTTTTCGTTGAGACTTGCAAAAAAATATTGTTCCCATAATTATTTCAGGATTGATTTATTTAAAATTTTGGAGACATTTTTTGTGGAGATCTTTGAGCTCAAGGATATAACTCAGGATATTCCTCTCGAGATTCATTTAAACAAGGTTTACGAGAGACGATGGGTTTAACTATCACCTTCCCACCAGCTAGGTCATTGCCTAGCAGCAACGAGATGCCATCCAATGGTAACCTGGGTCGGACACTGACAACAACAGGTCTGGACTTGAGATCTGACTTGAGATTGATACCATGTAAAGGTAGATCAATGCAACCCAGCTCTACGCCTAGTATTAAGATGTTGCTCCCAGTAGCAGTGGTTTCAAACAAGGAAAGTTTACCCTCAAGTAGAAAGGACTGTAAAGCACCTGTTTTTGGTAAAATCTTGATGCGTTGTAAATTAAAGAATCACCTAGCAGTGATACAAATGCTTCCGATATGAAAGGCCTAAAATCTTGAATGACATCAGTTGTTTCTAAAGTAGAAGTGTAGACCTTTTGTGGAAATACTCATGTCGGAGTATTAAGAACATGCGGCTTGGGTAGAGGAAGTAAAACCCTGGATAGAGTCGTCAAAACTTAAACTCAAGTTATTCGTAGAACGGTCTCTGGGGGTGGAACTCTTCTTGGAGCAAATGGATCTTGGCGACAAACTCATAAAATTTGCAGTCGAAGCAGGAACTTGGATAGAATCGGTTAAACTAGCCTTATTGTGCGGAATAAAACTCTTCGATGAATTGTGACAAACCTAGTCGTTGTTTGAATTGACATCTGGAGGAGAGCAAAATTTGCAAGTACAAGCAGAGATGTACCAGTGGTGTACCAGGATGTACCAGTGGTGTAACGGGATGTACCAGTGGTGTACCAGGATGTACCAGTGGTGTACCAGGATGTACCAGTGGTGTACCAGGATGTACCAGTGGTGTACCAGGATGTACCAGTGGTGTACCAGGATGTACCAGTGGTGTACCAGGATGTACCAGTGGTGTACCGGGATGCGCGGTCTTTTCAGTGTTTGTCTTGAGTTGCCAACAATCATCCGACTTTTAAGACCTTCCTTTTACAAAATAGGCGCTCATGTCTCTAGGTCTTGATTCTTTTGTGTCAGGTTTCTGTGAATGTTTTCATGTTTACTAATAAGTTGATATTGTTGGTCTATTGCAGTGTTTTCCAGCTTTCGTCCCGACCGGACAACTCCCTGGACGGTTTGGGGGGGGGGAGGTAACGCAAACACCTTTCCCCCCAGGAGAGGAAGCAAAGCCGTTCAGACCCAAGGAGAGTGGACGCTTTAAACGCAGCGTTTTCAGTCGACCGGACGTCCCCCAGGCCAGGGGGGGGGGAGATTCCCGGCGCGCTTCCCGACGTCGGCCCGTGTGGGGGTGTTGGGGGGGGGGTATTAAGAGCTCGCGCTCGGCAACCCGCCGACGCCGTCTCCATGGTGACGTATGTTTAGAGGTGTATCGAGGACATTTGGCTCCTTGAAAAAGGGGGGGGGGAGAATGATGAAACTATGGCCATATCAAACTTGAAAACCCCAATGCTTTATTAGTAGTTACATAAGATTGAAACAGTGGTCCACCAAACAGTTTATACTATGGGGTATTTAAGATTGACCATTACGGTGGCCCACTAAACAGTTTGAAGTACAGAGATAAGTGAATGGCAGCGCCAGCTTTGTGTAGGTGCTATTAAATTTTAAATGTCTTTTAAGACCAGGTAAATGTTTCTTTCAGACAACTCTCTGCCAGGCCATGGTACCTAAAAGCAAGTCAACTGCCCACACATCTATCCGTAAAAAAAAAAAAATGTTTAAAAATCTAAAACAACCTCACCATAATTTTACCTTTTATAACATTTTTGTAAAGAGTACTAAATGGTGCCTATCAAAAATAGTGACATGGTGGAATCAATGGAATATCGCTGCCCTCAATAAATTTGATGATCTGAATATCTAAGGCCAACCTAAGTACTAACTAACACACATATTCTGGTGAGGGTCTGAGATTACTCTCTTATGACCCAGGCTAGTAAATTGGCTATCAACTCCATCTGTTGAGCTTAACCATACAACATTTTCCTCACAAAGGATCCTCCAACAGCCCTGGCTTCCCCCGGGAGATCTAGTGAGGGACATTCGGTCAACAGGTGCTCTAGGGTCTCCGAGGCCAGGCTGCAATGCCGGCAGGTAGGATCTCTGTTGTTATCCAGCCGCCAGAAGTATGTGCGCAAGGGGCAGTGCTCGGTACGCATCTGCGTCACTAAGCTCTGCTGTCTGCAGCCTAACCCCACCATGGGTCTTGTTTGCTAGGAGTGGGAAAGTGTGAATAGACGCCTCTGGCGGTCATTGGTACTTCTGGCTGAGGCTAGGTAGCCCCGGTTTTCGTCCGCTCTCTCATTGCCACTGATGTTGACGTGCCCTGATATCCACTGTATTGTAACCTTGCACCCTAGTTCACCGAGTTTGCATACGTTGTTGGTAATGACGTCGACCAAGTGTGGTACCCTGTCTCTTCCCCAAGATCTCAAGAGCAGATCTTAAGTCTGAGTAAACAACTACATCAGGCCCCGCATGTTCCGTCCCTTTCAAAGTGTCGTGGACTCTCTCCAGGGCCATGTGCATAGCTATAAGCTCCGCATCAAAATTTGACGCTGTAGTCCCACAAGGCCCCGAGAGTTCTTCAGTGGGTGGTCCTCCCACTGGATACTGTATGAGCGCACCGTACCCAGCAGTTCTTTCTCTGAGATTGGCAGAGCCCTCCGTGAACACTTTCACTGGTATGTGTGTGAACACATCCATGGTCTCAAGGGCAGCCACTTTCTGTACATGTTCAGGGCTGTGTTTCATCACTGCTGCATCAGTCAAGGCCAAATGTATAGAGGACATGAGGGTTCCGCATATGGCGGATTAACTGGGATTAAGGTCAGACGTTCTCTATTTGGGGGCAAGGTGACTGTCCTTTCCAGCTCCACGACCTGGTGCATGAAAGAGGACCTCTTTAGTCTCCTGCCGCCCACCCAGTTATTCTGCATTTGGAAGGCTGGTTCGTTTTCGCCGAGCCGCCGGTACCTCTCTACGGTACTTAATAGTGACTTTTCCCTCCTAATTTGTAACGGTTCTACATTGGCCAAGACCTCTACAGCAGCTGTGGGAGTAGTCCTGTAAGCGCCACAGATGAATCTCAGAGCCTGATTCTGGATTCGGCCCAGTTTTTCCAGTGCGGTCTTGCTTGCAAAGGATTGGACCGGCATGCTGTAATCCGTCACTGGCCTTACTCTGCTTAGGAAAAGAGCTCTAAGTTCTAAATAGTTCCATGTAAAGGCTGCTCCTGAACATACGTATCACGCTTCTTTCCGTTGTTCGAATAGTTTACTGACATTTTATTAGATATTTCTCGCAACGTCCCAAGCTGTTTCCGAACTTACTTGATGGGAAACTGTACGGCCTACTCTCTGACCAACACGAAGTGTAACCACCTCTTCATGGCGACGACGATCTCTATTCAAATACGTTGAAATATATTGTAAAATGTTTCCAATACAAATACAACTTTTTAAAATGGGCAATTAAGATGAGTTGATCTTTTTCAACAAAACTTTATACATAAATATATGTTTTTTGTTTTTTTTTTAGTGGGGGGCGGGGGGTGTAAAAGTTTGAATTATTTAGGAAAAGTAATTATCACAATTGTTTTTGTGTTGGCAAAATTTATAAAAATAAATTTTAATATATTGTTTTTTATTTAAATTCATTAATTAATGAAGTAGATTCATGAAATACATAGTTTTAAATAGACATTATAAAACAACAGTAGGCCCACTACTAGTAGATTTGTTCCAACCATCTAGACTATATTTTGAGCAAGTCTACAGCGCCGGGATATAGAGTCAAGAAACAACGCTCCATGGTCTGAAGACTTGATGAGTGTCCGACCTTTCTCCAGCCCTTCCCTTCTTACCTCAGCCCTTCCCTCAATACCTCCATACCTCAGCCCTGCCCTCCATACCTCCATACCTCAGCCCTGCCCTCCATACCTCAGCCCTGCCCTCCATACCTCAGCCCTGCCCTCCATACCTCAGCCCTGCCCTCCATACCTCAGCCCTGCCCTCCATACCTCGATTAGAGCAAAAGTTCCTTCCATCAAAGCGGCAAATGATTCTAATAATTGACCTGTGTTTCACCGACCCCAGTCCACATTGATCAAGTCAAAGAGACCACGTTCAGCTTGAAACACCGTACAAAAGAGACGTCAGAAGGAACACTTGCTGGCATGAAATGGTTTTCACTCAACTCTTCCATTCAGACACGGTATTGAATTGAAGTAGATTTTGTCAGCAATTTGTTGACTTTTAGAGCTGGAAAGTGGTTCTTGTCATTGTTCGCCGATTCGGGACAATATGACTAAAACCTAATTCACAAACTATAACCAACAAACCCAGTTTCAAAAACTATAACCAACAAATCCAGATTCACAAACTATAACCAACAAAATCAAATTCACAAACTATAACCAACAAACCCAAATTCACAAACTATAACCAACAAACTCAAATTCACAAACTATAACCAACAAACCCAAATTCACAAACTATAACCAACGAACTAAAATTCACAAACTATAACCAACAAACCCAAATTCACAAACTATAACCAACGAACCAAAATTCACAAACTATAACCAACGAACCAAAATTCACAAACTATAACCAACAAACCCAAATTCACAAACTATAACCAACGAACCAAAATTCACAAACTATAACCAACAAACCCAAATTCACAAACTATAACCAACGAACCAAAATTCACAAACTATAACAAACAAACCCAATTTCACAAACTATAAGCACAAACCAAATTTGACAAACTATAACCAACAAACCCAAATTCACAAACAATAAACTAAAACCCCAAATTCACAAACTATAAACAAACAAAAACTAAAATCACAAACTATAACCAACAACCCCAAATTCACAAACTATAACCAACAAACCCAAATTCACAAACTATAACCAACGAACCCAAATTTACAAACTATAACCAAAAAACTCAAATTCAAAATATATAACCAACAAACCCAATTTGACAAACAATAACAAACGAACCAAAATAGACAAACTATAACCAACAACCCCAAATTCACAAACTATAACCAACAAACCCAAATTCACAAACTATAACCAACGAACCCAAATTTACAAACTATAACCAAAAAACTCAAATTCAAAGTATATAACCAACAAACCCAATTTGACAAACAATAACAAACGAACCAAAATACACAAACTATAACCACCAAACCCAAATTCACAAACAATAACATACAAACCCAACTTCACAAACTATAAACAAACAAAAAATAATTCACAAACTATGACCAACAACCCCAAATTCACAAACTATAACCAAATAAACAGAAATTCACAAACTATAACCAACAAACCAAATTTGACAAACTATAACCAACAACTCCAAATTCACAAACTCTAACCGACGAACCCAAATTCACAAACTCTAACCGACGAACCCAAATTCACAAACTCTAACCGACGAACCCAAATTCACAAACTCTAACCGACGAACCCAAATTCACAAACTCTAACCGACGAACCCAAATTTACAAACTGTACCGACGAACCCAAATTTACAAACTATAACCGACGAACCCAAATTCACAAACTATGAGGACAAAGCCCAAAATAGTTTTTACCATTTCTAATTTGTGTCTTCCATGTCATTTCAATATCGCCCAGTGATATCATCCAAAAATGTCATCCAGTGATGTCATCCAATGATGTCACCCAATGATTGTCATCCAATGATGTCATCCAATGATGTCATCCAATGATTTCATCCAATGATATCATCCAATGATATCATCCAATGATATCATCCAATGATGTTATCCAATGATGTCATCCAATGATGTCATCCAATGATATCATCCAATGATGTCATCCAATGATATCATCCAATGATGTCATCCAATGATATCATCCAATGATGTCATCCAATGATATCATTCAATGATGTCATCCAATGATGGCATCCAATGATGGCATCCAATGATTGCATCCAATGATGTCATCCAATGATGTGTAATGTCTGTAAACACTTACCATCATGAGTTCGTTTATGCGATTGGCCTGCATCATTCATTCATCCATACATCCAATATTACCCAATATCTAACTATTTGTTTTAAACCAATGGTCGCACCTTCATTATTCGTTCAACTTGTTCTATATTAGGGAACAATGGTTCTATATTAGGGAACAAGGTTTCTATATAGAACAATGGTTCTATAGTAGGGAACAAGGTTTCTATATTAGGGAACAATGGTTCTATATTAGGAAACAATGGTTCTATATTAGGGAACAATGGTTCTATATCAGGGAACAATGTTTCTATACTAGGGAACAATGTTTCTATATTAGGAAACAATGGTTCTATATTAGGGAACAATGGTTCTATATCAGGGAACATTGTTTCTATATAAGGGAACAATGGTTCTATATCAGGGAACAATTGTTCTATATTAGGGAACAACGGTTCTGTATTAGGGAACAATGTTTCTATATTAGGGAACAATGGTTCAATAATAGGGAACAGAACAATGGTTCTATTTTAGGGAACACGCCAGGTCAAAGTTGAGTCCATCATCTACAAGTGAATTGTTACACAAATCTGACCTTTGACCTCTATAACGTATTTCATCCGTCGATTTATCATTTGTCTTTAAGTCACATGACTGCCAATCCCCAAGTCATATATAATAGTTGTGTATAAGGGGCAATCTACAAGTCATATCATCGACCTGTATCAAGGGAAATCTACAATTCATAATAATAGATATGTATCAGTGGCTATCCACAAGTCATATAAAATAGGTGTGTATCAGTGGCTATCCACAAGTCATACATCAGACGTGTATCAGTGGCAATCCAAAGGTCATATAACAGATGTGTATCAGCAAGCAGTCAGCCTAATTGGCATGTTCTCAAAAGTTCTGTGGCATAACCTGAGGCTATCGATGAAAAGAAGACGACGACACGGAGATATCCCTGGCCATAAATTGATGCTGACCTCGGGATCAAACATTCAAATGAGGTTCGATCTGCCTGAATGTTATAGATTTTTGGCCCATGACAAAGGGGGGGGGGGGGGGGGGGGGTTGGGTAGCGGGGGGTGGAGAGGGGGGGGGGGGTGGCTAGCCGTGCATTGAGGTATAAATGATTGCTATCATGAAACCTTTCTTAGAAAAATTTTTATGGGTGAAAGACTGGGGAAGTCAGCCGTAGGGGGGTCTCAATGGTTGGGTCTCAAGGGTTGGGTCTCAAGGGTTTGGTCTAAAGGGTTGGGTCTCAATGGTTGGGTCTCAAGGGTTGGGTCTCAAGGGTTGGGTCTCAATGGTTGGGTCTCAATGGTTGGGTCTCAATGGTTGGGTCTCAAGGGTTTGGCCTCAAGGGTTGGTTCTCAATGGTTGGGTCTCAAGGGTTGGGTCTCAAGGGTTGGGTCTCAATGGTTGGGTCTCAATGGTTGGGTCTCAAGGGTTGGGTCTCAATGGTTTGGTCTCAATGGTTGGGTCTCAATGGTTGGGTCTCAAGGGTTGGGTCTCAATGGTTGGGTCTCAATGGTTGGGTCTCAGGGGTTTGGTCTGAAGGGTTGGGTCTCAATGGTTGGGTCTCAATGGTTGGGTCTCAATGGTTTGGTCTCAATGGTTGGGTCTCAATGGTTGGGTCTCAATGGTTGGGTCTCAAGGGTTGGGTCTCAATGGTTGGGTCTCAAGGGTTTGGTCTCAATGGTTGGGTCTCAATGGTTGGGTCTCAAGGGTTGGGTCTCAATGGTTTGGTCTCAATGGTTGGGTCTCAATGGTTGGGTCTCAAGGGTTGGTTTTCAATGGTTGGGTCTCAATGGTTGGGTCTCAATGGTTTGGTCTCAAGGGTTGAGTCTCAAGAGTTGGGTCTCAAGGGTTGGGTCTCAAGGGTTGGGTCTCAAGGGTAGGGTCTCAATGGTTGGGTCTCAAGGGTTATGTCTTAATGGTTGGGTCTCAATGGTTGGGTCTCAATGGTTGGGTCTCAATGGTTGGGTCGGTTAACTCTCATTGTAACAAAACTCTACTCGTTCAGGCCACGGAGTGGATGTTAGATTCTGGGCTGTATGACAGGGGTTCTGTAACATGTCTTGAGTACGTTGTATATAGCAGGGTGGAATAAGTTCCATATAGCAGGGTTGAATAAGTTGTATATAGTAGGGTTGAATAAGGTCTATCTTGTAGGGTTGAACAAGTTGTATATAGTAGGGTTGAATAAGTTGTATATAGTAGGGTTTAATAAGGTCTATCTTGTAGGGTTGAACAAGTTGTATATAGTAGGGTTGAATAAGTTGTATATAGTAGGGTTGAATAAGGTCTATCTTGTAGGGTTGAACAAGTTGTATATAGTAGGGTTGAATAAGTTGTATATAGTAGGGTTGAATAAGGTCTATCTTGTAGGGTTGAACAAGTTGTAAAAAGTAGGGTTGAATAAGTTGTATATAGTAGGGTTGAATAAGTTGTATATAGTAGGGTTGAATAAGTTGTATATAGTAGGGTTGAATAAGTTGTATATAGTAGGGTTGAATAAGGTCTATCTTGTAGGGTTGAATACTTTGTCTGTAGTAGGGTCTGGGGTGACGATGACTGAAAGCCTCTAAGCCAGAGTCCCACCCCACCGAGGCGACTCGAATTAAAAAAAACCCGCCCACTTGCATGATTTCCAACGCAAAAACCCTTGTCAAGGATTTTAGCTACGCTGGCCTGAGAAAGCCGCTTCTAGGCTACCGTTTCGTCCCAGCTTTCGTCCCGACCGGATGACTCCCTGGACGGTGGTGGGGAATTAACGCAACATCTTTCCCTCGGAGAGGAAGCAAAGCCGTGCTGACCCACGGAGAGTGGACCGCGAACGCTTTAAACGCAGCGTTTTCAGTCGATCGGACGTCCCTCAGGCCCGGCGCCTGGCCCGTGTGGAGGTTGCCGGGAGGTATTAAGTTATTAGTATATAGGTGGGTTGAATACGTTTATATGAAAGGGTTGAAGAAGTTGTATACAGCATTGTTGAATGCATCTATAACATGAAAGGGTTGAAGAAGTTGTATACAGCATTGTTGAATGCATCTATAACATGAAAGGGTTGAAGAAGTTGTATACAGCATTGTTGAATGCATCTATAACATGAAAGGGTTGAAGAAGTTGTATACAGCATTGTTGAATGCATCTATAACATGAAAGAGTTGAAGAAGTTGTATACAGCATTGTTGAATGCATCTATAACATGAAAGGGTTGAAGAAGTTGTATACAGCATTGTTGAATGCATCTATAACATGAAAGCGTTGAAGAAGTTGTATACAGCATTGTTGAATGCATCTATAACATGAAAGAGTTGAAGAAGTTGTATACAGCATTGTTGAATGCATCTATAACATGAAAGGGTTGAAGAAGTTGTATACAGCATTGTTGAATGCATCTATAACATGAAAGCGTTGAAGAAGTTGTATACAGCATTGTTGAATGCATCTATAACATGAAAGAGTTGAAGAAGTAGTATACAGCATTGTTGAATGCATCTATAACATGAAAGGGTTGAAGAAGTTGTATACAGCATTGTTGAATGCATCTATAACATGAAAGGGTTGAAGAAGTTGTATACAGCATTGTTGAATGCATCTATAACATGAAAGAGTTGAAGAAGTTGTATACAGCATTGTTGAATGCATCTATAACATGAAAGAGTTGAAGAAGTTGTATACAGCATTGTTGAATGCATCTATAACATGAAAGGGTTGAAGAAGTTGTATACAGCATTGTTG
>CAXITT010000114.1:1293827-1300163 GCA_964033795.1 Lymnaea stagnalis | reverse complement strand
CGTGATCAGTGGGCGTGATCAGTGGGCGTGATCAGTGGGCGTGATCCGTGGGCGTGATCAGTGGGCGTGATCAGTGGGCGTGATAAGTGGACGTGATCAGTGGACGTGATCAGTGGGCGTATTGAGTGGGCGTGATCAGTGGACGTAATCAGTGGTCGTGATCAGTGGGCGTGATCAGTGGACGTGATCAGTGGGCGTATTCAGTGGGCGTGATCAGTGGAATTAATCAGTGGACGTGATCAATTGGCGTGATCAGTGGTCATGATCAGTGGACGTGATCAGTGGACGTAATCAGTGGGCGTGATCAGTGGACCTGATCAGTGGACGTAATCAGTGGGCGTGATCAGTGGTCGTGATCAGTTGACGTGATCACTGGTCGTGATCCACCGAGATCCACCTAACAAGCCACCCAACAAGCCACCCAACACGGACCACCAAACCCCACTCAATGAAAAACCACAACCCTCCAAGAACTCCACCTCATAAACTATCAAACCAACAAAAAATAACAACTATAGCAATTCGCATTTTATTTATTTATTTATTTATTTAGGCATTTTTATATAGCGCTTATCATAAAGCTCTAAGCGCTTTACAATTATTAAAACATGTAAACTAAGTAAATACAAATGAGACACTAGGATAGTAACTACTATTCTATAGAAACAATGAAAATGGCTATAAAAAGAGGACACTTTGACACTTCAGGATTAAACCGAAACAGAAAATTAGGTAGGGCAACGAGGGTGCATCACAGGTCATAGGCGGACCTAAACAGATGAGTTTTAAGGGACTTTTTGAAACTGGACGAGGTTTCACTATGACGTATATGGAAGGGGAGCTGGTTCCAGAACGGGGGCCCATGGAAGCAGAAGGAGCGTTCATATATATCACATATAGGTCGCCCCCCCCCCCCACCATTTTCCACCTTCTCTCACCTCAAACACCAACTATTCCAATGAAACAAAGTCGAGTTATGTCCCGCATACACGCAGACAAGTCGAGTTACGTCCCGCAAACACGCAGACAATTCAAATAAAGTGAAGAAGAAACATGCTCTGCACTGTCACTAATCATAAGGCAAACCTTGACCTTATCCCTCGGCAAACCTAGACCTTATCCCTCGGAAAACCTAGACCTTATCCCAAGAGCAAATACGCGTTCCTTCCCTTGTTGTCGGTCTGAACTCATGGAGATGGAGTTCGTAGTCGTGACTATCTCCCCTTAATGGTCTCAATCTCTGCCTACCATCTATGACTCCCTAAATGGTCTCAATCTCTGCCTACCATCTATGACTCCCTAAATGGTCTCAATCTCTGCCTAACATATATGAATCCCTAAATCGTCTCAATCTCTGCCTACCATCTATGACTCCCTAAATGGTCTCAATCTCTGCCTACCATCTATGACTCCTTAAATGGTCTTAATCCGTCTCCCGTCTCTGACTCACTAAATGGTCTCAATCTCTGCCTCCCATCTCTGACTCCCTAAATGGTCTCAATCTCTGCCTCCCGTCTCTGACTCCCTAAATGGCACCTAAATCTCTGTCTCCTATCTCTCGCCCCATATATGGTCCCATTCTCTGTTTCTTATCTCAGTGGTCTCAAACCTTCTCTCTGACTTCCCTCTCATTCCCAATTCTCTCACTGCTTCTCTGATACACCTTTGAACCCAATCTCTCAGAGTCCTCTCTCCCATCCCCTGCCCGGTGTAGACATCTTTCTCTGGCGATTTTCCTCTTTGTTTCTCCCTCAGGGTCGCAGGTATGTATTGGAAAACCCTAATTAATCTGTTCCCATTAGTTGCTCTCTGTTCTATGATATCTGAAAAGATGTCGTGTGCCGCTCCAATTGAAGACATGAAATGTCCCTCATTGATGACAAAAATAAAATAATTAATTATATTTAAAACTTCAAGAAATTTGAAAAGAAAAACATAATCCGTTAATTATCGATGTACATTCATGTCTCAGGCTTCATTGGCTCAGGATTATATAGCTCAGGCCTCATTGGCTCAGACCTCAATGGTTCAGGATTATATGGGTCAGGCCTCATTCGCCCAGGCCTTATTGGCTCAGACCTCATTGGCTAAAGGCTCATTTGCCCAGACCTGATTGGTTCAGGGCTAATTTTCAAAGGCCTCATTAGTTCAGGCCTCATTGGGCCAGGACTCATTGACTCAGGCCTCATTAGCTGATGCATCATTGGCTCAGGCCTCATTGGTCAGTCCTCGTTGGTCAGGCCTCATTGGAGCAGACATCATTGGCTCAAGCCTCATTGCCTCAGGCCTCATTGGCTCAGGCATCATTGCCTTAGACCTGATGTTCAAAGGGGCCTCCAAGTACAACCCATGTTCTGTTATAAGCGCTGTGTGCTCGAGGCTTTCTGTTAAGAGTCATTAAACCTGGACAGAACACAAGAGCGGCCGGGATAATTTCACTAAACCCGGAAATCCCAGTCAAACCGGGACATGTGGCGAGCATAATAATACAGATCTGATATTCGGCTTCCGTGGACTTGCTCTTGAAGGTCGTTACATCTTTCTCACCAACGTATAGAACTCTACCGCTAACGTTACAGGTATTTGGGCGCCTCATGGTCACATCTCGTACCTGTAATTAACGCCTCACATCAAAAGTCCCCGTTCAAACCGTTCTTTTGTCCCCCCTGTCAAAAATCGTCCGGGAAATTTCCCGAGGTTTTGCATCTCCCCAGCAGATATTACTTTTTTCTTTTGTGGTCGTTTTCTTTTCTTTTTTTTTTTTCATCTCCACTCAAACCCCTCCTCCTTAACGGATTTTTTAAAAACTACAACGCCCCCACCCCCTACGCGCTTTTATGGGTATTTTCTACTGCATGGCAGCAGTTCCCAATCCTTACCAGATCTCCGACCCCTGAAAGTAACGGAAATGAAAAAAATAATAATGAGGTCCCCTAATATGTTGAATATCATAGAAATCTGGTTGAGCCAAACAAATAAATAAAGTATATTTTTAAATCTTTGAAATCTGGTTGAACCAAGCACATTAATAAAGTATATTTTTTATTCTTTGAAATCTGGTTGAACCGACCAAATATAAAAATCTAGATGGTGTAAGGAATATAATAATGCCCCTTGACACCCCCCCCCCACTCTGGTTGAGAACCGCCGTTGAATGGCGTATAGTTTGTATTGAACGGGATCGGACCCCCGTGACCCCGGCTTATCAACGCTGCGACCCTAACGCCAATCTTTCCACGGCAAGCAATGAGACGGGAGACTTGTGTCAACAAGGGCCTTTCATATGGACCATAATGTACGTGGTGATGAACGGAGGGGAGGTGAAAGTGCTTTGTGGTGAGAGAAGATGGTGGTGGGGGCGTTGTGTGTGTGGGGGGGGAGGGGGGGGAGGGGAGATATGGTAAACGTAATCACCGTTAGAATATTGTTTGGGGAAAAATCGATTGTGTGGTAGATAAAGGGTGGGATGTTGTCATGGGAGGGGTGGGAATGTTAGGGATAAGTGACAGATTGGGAGGGTGGGAATGTTAGGGATAAGTGACAGATTGGGAGGGTGGGAATGTTAGGGATAAGTGACAGATTGGGAGTGTTAGGGATAAGTGACAGATTAGAAGGGTGGGAATGTTAGGGATAAGTGACAGATTGGGAGGGTGGGAATGTTAGGGATACGTGACAGATGGCAGGGTGGGAATGTTAGGGATAAGTGACAGATTGGGAGGGTGGGAATGTTAGGGATAAGTGACAGATTGGGAGGGTGGGAATGTTAGGGATACGTGACAGATTGGGAGGGTAGGAATGTTAGGGATAAGTGACAGATTGGGAGGGTGGGAATGTTAGGGATACGTGACAGATGGGAGGGTGGGAATGTTAGGGATACGTGACAGATGGGAGGGTGGGAATGTTAGGGATAAGTGACAGATTGGGATGATGGAATGTTAGGGATAAGTGGCAGATGGGAGGGTGGGAATGTTAGGGATAAGTGGTAGATGGGAGGGTGGGAATGTTAGGGATAAGTGACAGATTGGGAGGATGGAATGTAAGGGATAAGTGGCAGATGGGAGGTTGGGAATGTTAGGGATAAGAGGATGATAATGTTGACGAGGGATGTGCGACATAAGACAAATGTAGTTTTAAACATGGCCACTGACAACTAGAATTGATGAACTGTTAGTGCTATATGTTTAAAAAGAACTATTGTAGAAGTGACTTCAAGTTTTAATAGATACATGACACGACAACGGGGAATAGAAGCTTCTCGAACAATTGTTAGAATTTGATTTATTGTGTTGAACGATAGAACTTTTAAAAAAAAAACAGGAATAAATCTGAAATCAGGAATCAAACTCATAAAATATGTTGGGGAATTATCATGCAATATTTTTGGGTAAAATTATGCAATATTTTGGAGTAAAATTATGCAATATTTTGGGGTAAAATCATGCAATATTTTGGGGTAAAATCATGCAATATGTTGGTGAATAATCATGCAATATTTTGGATAAAATCATGCAATATTTTGGGGTAAAAATCATGCAATATTTTGGGTTAAAAATCATGCAATATTTTGGGGTAAAAATCATGCAATATTTTGGGGTAAATCATGCAATATTTTGGGGTAAAAATCATGCAATATTTTGGGGTAAAAATCATGCAATATTTTGGGTTAAAAATCATGCAATATTTTGGGGGTAAAAATCATGCAATATTTTGGGGTAAAATCATGCAATATTTTGGGGTAAAAAGCATGCAATATTTTGGGGTAAAAAGCATGCAATATTTTGGGGTAAAAGCATGCAATATTTTGGGGTAAAAAGCATGTAATATTTTGGGGTAAAAAGCATGCAATATTTTGGGGTAAAAATCATGCAATATTTTGGGGTAAAAAGCATGCAATATTTTGGGGTAAAAAGCATGTAATATTTTGGGGTAAAAATCATGCAATATTTTGGGGTAAAAATCATGCAATATTTTGGGGTAAAAATCATGCAAAATTTTGGGGTAAAAAGCATGCAATATTTTGGGGTAAAATCATGCAATATTTTGGGGTAAAAGCATGCAATATTTTGGGGGTAAAAAGCATGCAATATGTTGGTGAATAATAATGCAATATTTTGGATAAAATCATGCAATAGTTTTTGGGTAAAAAGCATGCAATATGTTAGGGAGAAGTCTTTAAAAACTGTAGACAAACTAGTACAATAAACAAAGCAGAAATCATTCAACACATTGGCAAAAAGATCAGACACTATGCCCAACACATTGGCAAAAAGATCAGACACTATGCCAGCCAATAGACGGAACAAAACCTTCTTTTTCTAGAAATTCAAAGTCTTGAAGAATATGCTGTGATTCACTATGTCATTCAATATGTCATTCAATTTGTCTTTCAATATGTCCTTCAATATGTCATTACCTATGTGATTCAATGTGTGTTTTCCGTTAACCTCGTGTGAGAGATGCTGAACTTTGATCTTACGAGTGTTTAATATTTATGTTCAAGGGGAAAATGGGCAAATATTTGATGGAGGATATCGCCTTTACGAGAGTCAACAGAGAGCACGCACGAGATGGGTTGGTATCGATGCTGAGAACACGCGCGAGATGGTTTGGTATCGATACTGAGCTTAAGTTGAGCTGGTGCTAGAGGCTATGTATTCACCGGTGCTCGTATCGATACTGTTGTTGCCACAAAGATACTGGTTTAGGAGGATGGGGTGCGCACAATGAGGGTAGGTGGGGTGGGGGTGTTAGTGGTGAGCTAGGTCACCAAGAGAGATGCTAGTGGTGAGCTAGGTCACCAACAGAGATGCTAGTGGTGAGATAGGTCATCAAGGGAGGTGTTAGTGGTGAGCTAGGTCACCAAGAGAGATGCTAGTGGTGAGCTAGGTCACCAAGAGAGATGCTAGTGGTGAGCTAGGTCATCAAGGGAGGTGTTAGTGGTGAGCTAGGTCACCAAGAGAGATGCTAGTGGTGAGCTAGGTCACCAAGAGAGATGCTAGTGGTGAGCTAGGTCATCAAGGGAGGCGCTAGTGGTGAGATAGGGCATCAAGAGAGATGCTAGTGGTGGATAGGTCATCAAGGGAGGCGCTAGTGGTGAGCTAGGTCACCAAGAGAGATGCTAGTGGTGAGCTAGGTCACCAAGAGAGATGCTAGTGGTGAGCTAGGTCATCAAGGGAGACGCTAGTGGTGAGATAGGGCATCAAGCGAGGCGCTAGTGGTGGATAGGTCATCAAGGGAGGTGTTAGTGGTGAGATAGGGCATCAAGAGAGATGCTAGTGGTGGATAGGTCATCAAGGGAGGTGTTAGTGGTGAGATAGGGCATCAAGAGAGATGCTA